>SDVV010035530.1:0-11049 GCA_016164225.1 Gammarus roeselii
CCAGAACAACTATAACACTTATAACACCTAAAACAACTAGAACACATACAACAACTAAACAACTAGAACAACTTAAACAACTATAACAACGAAACAACTAAAACAACTAAACAACAAAAACACCTAAAACAACTAAGACAACTGAAACAACTAAAACAACTTAAACAACTAAAACAACTATAACAACTAAACAACTAATACAACTAAAACAACTGAAACAACTAAAACAACTTAATCATCTAAAGTAACTAAAACAACTAGAGCAACTAGAACAACTAAAATAACTAAATAACTAAAACAACCATATCAACTGCAACAACTGAAACACCTATAACAACTATAACACCTAAAACTACTCAATTACCTAAAACAACTAGAACACCTAAACAACTAGAACACCTAAAACAACTTAAACATCTTTAACAACTTAACAACTAAAAGAACTATAACAACTAAAACAACTAAAACACCTATAACTAGAACAACTAGAACCACTAGATCAACTAAAACACCCATCACAACGACAACACCCAAAACACCTGAATCACCTGAAACAATTAAAACACCTAAAACAATTTAAACAACTAAACACCTTTAACACCTAAAACTCCTATAACACCTAAAACATCTAAAATACAACTAAACACCTATAACTACAAGAACACCCTGAACAACTAAACACCTAAAACAACTAGAACACCTTAAACAACTGAAACACCTAAACAACTATAACACTTAAAACAACTAAAACACCTGTAACAACTAAACACCTAAAACACCTATAACACATACAACACATAAACACCTATAACAACTACAACACCTAAAAACAACTATAACACATAAAAAACAACTAAAACACATAAAACTACATGAACACCTATAACAACTAGAACACCTTAAACTCATAAAACACCTATATCACCTTAACCAACTATAACACCTATAAAACCTATAACACCTAAAACAACTACAACACCTAGAAAAACTATAACACCTAAAACACCTAGAACAACTGAAACACCTATAACAACTAAAACAACTAGAACAACTTAAACAACTAAAACAACTAAAACAACTGAAACACCTATAACAACTAAACAACTAAAACAACTACAACACCTAAAACAACTATAACAACTAAAACAAATAAAACAACTTAAACAACTGAAACTACAAAAACAACTAGAACAACTCAAACACCTAAAACAACTAAAACCCCTGAAACAACTAAAATATCTATGACAACGCATACACCAGAAACACCTAAATAACCTACAACAACTAAAACCACTAAATTAACTAAAACAACTAAACACCTAGAATACCTAAAAACTAAAACACCTAAAACAACTACAACACCTAAAACAACTACATCCCCTAAAACAACTAAAACAACTGAAACAACTAAAACCACTATGACAACTAAAACACCTAAAACAAATAAAACACCTAGATCACATGAAACACCTAAAACACCTAAACACCTACAACACCTACAACACCTAAAACACCTAAACATCTAAAATACCTACAACTTCCAGAAACAACTAAACCCCTATAACTACAAGAGCACCTATAACAACTAAAACACATAAAACACATACAATACCAGGAACACCTAAACCAACTATAACACCTGGAACACATATAACACCTAAAACAACTATAACACCTAGAATACCTAAAAACTAAAACACCTAAAACAACTACAACACCTAAAACAACTACATCCCCTAAAACAACTAAAACAACTGAAACAACTAAAACCACTATGACAACTAAAACACCTAAAACAAATAAAACACCTAGATCACATGAAACACCTAAAACACCTAAAACACCTACAACACCTACAACACCTAAAACACCTAAACATCTAAAATACCTACAACTTCCAGAAACAACTAAACCCCTATAACTACAAGAGCACCTATAACAACTAAAACACATAAAACACATACAATACCAGGAACACCTAAACCAACTATAACACCTGGAACACATATAACACCTAAAACAACTATAACACCTAGAACAACTTGAACACCTAGAACAACTAAATTAACTGGAACAACTAAAACACCTAAAACCACTAAAACAACTAAATAAACTAGAACAACTGAAACAACTAAAGCAACTAAACAACTAAAACACCTACAACAACTGAAACACCTAAAACAACTATAACAACGAAGACAACTAAAACAACTTATACAACTAAACACCTATAAAAACTACAACACCTAAAACAACTAGAACAACTAAAACAACTGAAACCCCTAAACAACTAAAACACCTATAACACCTAAATCACTTATAACACCTAAATCACCTAAACAACTATAACACCTAAACAACTAATACACCTAAATCAACTAAAGCACCTATAATACTAGAACACCTAGAACAACTATAACACTTAAAACAACTATAACACCTACAACAACTAGAACACCTAAAACAAGTGAAACACCTAGGAAACAACTAAAACACCTGCAACAACTAGAACACCTATAACACCTAAAACACCTATAACAACTAAAACTCAATGAACAATTACAACACCTAAAACACCTTAAACAACTAAAACACCCATAAAACAACTAAACACCTACAACAACTATAACAACTAAAACAACTAAACAACTAAAACACCTAAAACAACTAAAACAACTAAAACAACTAAAACAACTATAACAACTAGAACAACCATTTCAACTATAACAACTAGAACAACTTAAACAACTAAAACAACTAGAACAACTAGAACAACTAAAACAACTACAACACCGAGAATAACTAGAACACATATAACAACTAAAACACATACAACAACTAGAACACCTGAAACAACTAAAAAAAAATCAAACAACTATAACAACCAAAACACCTAAAACAACTAAAACAACTATAACAACTAAAACACTTGAAACAACTGAAGCACCGAAAACAACTAAACACCTGAAACAACTGAAACACCTAAGACAACTAGAACACATTAAACAACTAAAACACCTAGAACACCTAAAGCACCTAAAGCACCTAAAACACCTATAACAACTAAAACACATTAAACAACTAAAACACCTATAACAATTAAACACAATAACACCTAAAACACCTAAAACACATAGAACACCTGAAGCACCTAACGCACCTAAAACACCTATAACACCTTTAACACCTGAAACACCTAAAACACCTAAAGCACCTAAAGCACCTAAAACACCTATAACACCTATAACACCTACAACACCTTGAACAACTGCAACACCTAAAACAACTAAAACACATTATACAACTAGAACACCAACAACACCTAAACACCTAGAACACCTAAAGTACCTAGAACAACTATAACACCTACAACACCTAAAACACCTTAACCATCTCAAACAACTATAACAACGCAAACACCTATAACAACTAAAACACCTAAAAAACAAAAACACCCATAACAACTAAACACCTAAAACACCTGAAACACCTTGAGCACCTAACACACATATAACACTAAACACCTATAACACCTAGAACATCTAAAACACCTAGAACACCTAAAAAAACTATAACAACTCAACACATTAAACACCAAAAAACATCTAAAACACCCATAACAACTAAAACACATTGAACAACTAAAACACCTTAAACAATTATACCTTCATTCATGCAGCAGCCCCGAGAACTCGGCCAACTTCATCTACGATCCAAGATCTTTATATGGTAGTGACTTTGTTCTCGGAGCCACTCGAGAGCGATTTCAAAGTTCCTTACAAGCATCGCTACTCCATGGGAGTGACTCAATTCCTGCAACAGCTCCGAGAACTCTATCCCGTTCATCTACGAGCCGAGATCATTGTAGGAGAGTAACTTTGTTCTCCGAGTCGCCCCGAGACCGATTTCCATTTGCCTTACAGTCATTGCACCTCCAAGGGAAGTGAATTCATTCCTGCAGCAGCCACGAGAACAATGTCCACTTCCACTACGAGCAGAGTTCATTGTAGTATAGTGACTTCGTTCCTTGAGCTTCCCAGAGAGCGATATCCGAATTCCTTACAAGCTATCACCACACCAAGAGTGACTTCGTTCCTTGAGCAGCCCAAAAACTCTGTCGACTTCCCCTTCAAGCTGTGATCGTAGTTTGGAGGTGACTTTTTTCTCGGAGCCGCCCCGAGAGGGATTTTCAAGTTCCTAACAAGCATCGCCACTCCAAGTGACTTCACTCCTGCAACAATTCCGAGAACCATGGCCACTTCCACTACGAGCTGAGGTCGCTGTAGGGTAGTGACTTTGTTCACGAAGCCGCTCCTTGACCGATTTCCATTTCCCTTACAGCAATTGCACCTCAGATGGAGGTGACTTAATTCCTGCAGCATTCCCGAGAACTCTGTACACTTCTTCTACGAGCTGAGAACATTGAAGGGTAGTGACTTTGTACAAGGAGCCGCCCCGGGAGCGATTTCAAGTTCCTTACAAGCATCGTCACTCCAAGAGAGTGACCTCATCCCTGCAGCAGCTCAGAGAACTCAAACCACTGCATCTACGAGTCGAGGTCATTGTAGAAGTTTTACGTTGTTCGTGGAGTCGCCCCGATACCAATTTCCATTTGCCTTACAACTATTGCACCTCCAAGGGAAGTGACTTCATTCTTGCAGCAGCCCCGAGAACTCTGTACACTTCATCAACGAGCTGAAAACACTGAAGGGTAGTGACTTTGTACAAGGAGCCGCCCCGGGAGCGATTTCAAACTTCCCTACAAGCATCGCCACTCCAAGGGAGTGACTTCATTAGCAGCCCCGAGAACCATGTCCACTTCCCCTAAAAGCTGAAATCATTGAAGGGAGAGTGATTGGTTCTCTGAGCCGCCCGAGACAAATTTTCATTCGCCTTACAGTTATTGCACCTACAAGGGAAGTGACATCATTCCGGCAGCAGCCCCGAGAACTCTCTCCACTTCATATACGAGCCGAAATCATTGTAGGGTAGTGACTTTGTTCCTGGAGCCGCTCTGAGAGCCATATCAAAGTTCCTTACGTGCATCGCCACACCGAGGGAGTGACTTCATTCTTCCAGCAGCCCCGAGAACCATGTTCATATTCCCTACAAGCCTAGATCGTTGTAAGGGAGTGACAATGCTCATGGACCCGCAACGTGACCGATCTCCGTTTCCCTTACAGTCATTGCACACTCAGGGGAAGTGACTTCATTCCGGCAGCAGCCCCGAGAACTCTCTCCACTTCATATACGAGCCGAAATCATTTTAGGGTAGTGACTTTGTTCTTGGAGCCGCCCCGAGAGCGATTTCAAAGTTCCTTACTAGCATCGCCAATTCAAAGGAGTGACTTCATTCCTGCAGCAGTTTCGAGAACTCTTTCCACTCCATCTACAAGCCGAAATCATTGTAGGTTGGTTATTTTGGCAAGTGACTTCATTCCTGCAGCAACCCCGATAACTCAGACGACTTCCGCTACGAGCTGAGATCATTCTGGGGTAGTGACATTGTTCACGGAGACGCGCCGAGACCGATTTAAATTCGCCTTACAGCAATTACACCTTCAAGGGAAGTGACTTCAGTCGTGCAGCAGCACCAAGAACCATGTACACTTCCCTTACAAGCTGAGATCGTTGTAGGGTAGTGACATTGTTCTTAGAGCAGCGCCGTGACCGACATCCATTTGCCTTACAGCATCGCACCTCCGAGGGAAGTGACTTCGTACCTTGAGTAGCCCCGAGACCTCAATCGACTTCCCCTACAGTCGATATCGTTGTGAGGAAGTGACATTGCTCTCGGAGTCGCTCCGAGACCAATCTCCATTTGCCTTACAGTCATTATGCCTCCAGGGGAAGTTACTTCATTCCCGCATCAGATCCGAGAACCATGTCCACTTCCATTACGAGCTGAAATCGTTGTAATGTAAAGACTTTGTTCGCGGAGGCGATTCGAGAGCGATTTCATAGCTCCTTCCAAGCATCTTCACTCCAAAGGAGTGACTTCATTTCAGCCGCGGCCCCGAAAACCATGACCACTTTCCCTCCGAGCTGAGAATATTGTAGGGTAGTGACTTTGTTTTCGGAACCGCCTCGAAACCGATTTCCATTTGCCTCACAGCTATTGCACCGCCAGGGAAAGTGATTTCATTCCTGCAGCAGCCCCAAGAACCTTGTCCACTTACCCTACGAGCTGAGATCGTTGTTGAGTAGTGACTTGGTTCTTGGAGCCGCGCCGAGACCGATTTCCATTTGTCTTATGCTCATTGCATCTTCAAGGGGAGTGACTTCATTCCTGCAAAGGCCCTGAGAAATCTGTCCACTTCCTCTACTAGCCGAGATCAATATAGGGTAGTGGCTTTGTTCTCGGAGCCACCCCGAGAGTGATTTCAAAGTTTCTTACACGAATCGCCTCTCCAAAGGAGTGACTTCATTCCTGCAAAGGCTCCGGGAACTCTGTCTTCTTCATCTACGAGTCGATATCATTGTAGAAGAGTTCCTTTGTTCTATGAGGTGCCCCGAGACCGATTTCCATTTGCCTTACAGCTATTGCACCTCCAGGGGAAGTGACTTTATTCCTGCAGCAGCCCCAAGAACTTAGTCCACTTACCCTACGAGCCGAGATCATTGTAGGGTAGGTCTTTGTTCACGGAGCCGCCCCGAGGCTGATTTCCATTTGCCTCAAAGCCATTGTACCTCTGTGGAAGTGACTTCATTCCTGCAGCAGCCAAGTGAACCATGTCCACTTCCCCTACGAGCCGAGTTCATTGTTAGGTAGTGACAATATTCTCGAAGCCGCCTCGAAGCCGATTTACATTTTGCCTTAAGGTCATTGCATCTCCAGGCGAAGTGACTTCATTCTTGCAGACGAACCAAGACCCATCTACACTTCCCCTACGAGCTGAGATCATTGTAGGGTAGTTACATTTGTTCACGGATACGCACCGTGACCAATTTCCATTCACTTTGCGGCAATTGCACCCTCAAGGGAAGTGTCTTCATTCGTGAGGGAACCACTAAAACTATGTCCACTTCATCTACGAGCCGATATCATTGTAGGAGAGTTACTTTGTTCTCGGAGGCGCCCCGAGACTGATTTCCATTTGCTTCACGCCCATTGCACCTCCAAGGGAAGTGACTACATTCCTACAGCAGCCCGAGAACCATATCCACTTGCCCTACAAGCTGAGATCGTTTTAGGGTGGAGATAGTGACTACGTTCACGAAGATGCCCCGAGACTGATTTCCGCTTGCCTTACAGTTATTGCACCTTCGAGGGTAGTGACTTCATTCATGCAGCAGCCCCGAGAAACCAGTCGAATTACCCTAAGAATTGAGATCATTGTAGGGTAGTGACATTGTTCTCGAAACAGCGTCGAGACCGACATCCATTTGCCTCACAGCGCGCACCTCCCAGAGAACTCAGTCGACATCCCGTACAAGCCGAGATCGTTGTAGGGGAGTAACATTGCTCGCGGAGCCTCGCCGAGACCGATCGTCATTTGCCTTACAGCCACCGCACCACCAAGAAAATAACTTCATTATCGCAGCAGATCCGAGAACCATGTCCCCTTCCCCTACGAGCTGAAATCCTTGTAGGGTGGTGATTTCGTTCGAAGATCCGCCCCGAGAGCAATTTCACAGTTCCCAACACGCATCGCCACTTCACTTCATTAATGCAGCAGTTCCGAGAACTCTGTCTACTTCATCTACAAGACGAAATCATTGTACGTGAGTTAATTTGTTATTGGAACCGCCCCGAGGCCGATTTTCATTTGCCTCACAGTCATTGCAGCAGATCCGAGAACCATATCCACTTCCTATGAGCGCTGAGATCGTTGTAGGGAGTGACTTTGTTCCCGAAGCCGCTCCACGAGCGATTTCAAAGTTCTTTACAAGCATCGCCACTCTAAAGGATTGATTTCATATCTGCAGCTTCTCCGATAACTCTGTTTACTTTATCTAAGGGTTGAGATCATAGTAGGAGGGTTACTTTGTTCATGGAGCCGCTCCGAAACCGATTTCCATTTGCCTCACAGCTATTGCATAGCAGGAGAAGTGACTTCATTCCTGGAGCAGCCACGATAACCATGTCAACTTCCCCTATAAGGCGAGTTGATTGTAGGGGAATGACATTGTTCTCGGAGCCGCGACAGGAACGATATCCATTCGCCTTACATCATTGCACCTCCATGGGAAGTGACTTCATTCCTGCAGCAGCCCCGATAACTCAGACGACTTCTCCTACGAGCTGAGATCATTGTAGGGTGGTGACATTGTTTTCGGAGACGCACCGAGACCGATTTAAATTCGCTCTACAGCAATTACACCTACAAGGGAAATGACTTCATTCTGGCAGCAGCCCCGAGAACCATGTTTACTCCCCCTACAGGCTGATATCGCTGTAGGGTAGTGACTAAGTTCACGCAGCCGCCCAGATTCTGATTTCCATTTGCCGTACAGTTATTGCACCTCCAAGGGAAGTGACTTCATTCCTGCAGAAGCCTCTAGAACCCAGTCGACTTCTCTTAAGAGCTGAAATCATCGTAGGGTAGTGACAGGAGAGTTACTTTGTTCGCCAGCTGCGCTGAGACTGATTTCCATTTGGCTTACAGCTATTGCACCTCCAGTGGACGTGACTTCATTCATGCAGCACTCAAGAGAACTATGTCCACTTCCCTTACGAGCACAACTAAAACAACTAAAAACACTAAACAACTATAACAACTAGAACAACTAAACCAACTGAAACAACTAGAACAACTAAAATACGTAGTACAACTATAACACCTAAAACTCTAAAACAACTAAAAGAACTAGAAAAACTGAAACAACTACATCAACTAAAACAACTAAACAACTAAAACAACTAAAACAACTAAAACATCTAAAACACCTGAAACACTGAAACACCTATAACACCTAAAACGCCTAGAACACCTTTAGCAACTATAACACCTAAAACACCTAAAACACATACAACAACTAAAACACCTTGAAAAACTAAAACTCCTAAACCGCTAATAACAACTAGAACAACTTAAACAACTAAAACACCTAGAACAACTAAAACTACTGAAACAACTAAAGCAACTATGACAACTAAAACAACTAAACCAACTAAAACAACCAAAACACATAAAACAACTAGGACACATAAACAATTAAACACCTACAACAACGAAAACACCTACAGCAACTAAAACACCAATAACAACTAAAACACCTAAAACAATTGTGACACCTAAAACAACTAAAACACATTAAACAACTGCAACACCTATAACAACTATAACAACTAGAACACTCATAACAACTTGAACACCTAAAACAACTAAAACACCGATAACAACTAAAACACCTAGAAACACTCTAACATCTAGACACCTGAAACACCTAAAACACCTAAACATCTACATCAACTGAAACACCTAGAACACCGTTGAACAACTATAACACCTATAACAACTACAACACCTATAACAACTTAAACACCTATAACAACTATAACACCTACAACAACTAAAACACCTAAAACAACTAAACAACTCAAACAACTACAGCAATTAAAACAACTAAATCAACTAAAACAACTACAACAACAAGAAAAACTACAACAACTAAAATAACTTAAACAACTAAAACAACCAAAACAAGTAGAACAAGTAAAACAAGTAAAACAAGTATAACAAGTATAACAACAAAAAACAACTCAACAACCCAAACAACTAAAACAACTAAACTATAACACTTATAACACTTAAAGCACCTAAAACACCTATAACACCTGAAAAACCTAAATCACCTACAACAACAAAAACACCTAAACAACTAAAACACCTGAATCAACTAAAACACATATAAAAACTAAACAACTTAAACAACCAAAACGCCAATAAACAACTATAACACCTAAAACAACTTGAACACCTACAACAACTAAATCACCTATAACGACTAAAACACTTAGAACAACTATAACACCTAGAACAACTATAACACCTGAATCAACTAAAACACCGAAACAACTACAACACATAAGACAACTACAACACCTAAAACTCCTACAAACACATATAACAACTAAAACAACCAGAAACAACTAAAACACATACAACAACTAGAACAGCTAAAACAACCAAACACCTAAACAACTAAAACTCCTATAACAACTAAAACAACTAAAACACTAAACAACTATAACACCTTGAACAACTATAACACCTAAAACAACTGAACCAACAATAAACAACTAAAACACCCATAACAACTGGAACAATTAAAACAACTAAAACAACTATAACACCTATAACAACTAAAACAACTAAAATAACTATAACAACTAAAACAAATAAAACAACTCAAACAACAATAACAACTAGAGCAACTAGAACACCTTAAACACCTAAAACAACTAAGCAGCTAAAACAACTAGAACACCTAGAACAACTAAAACCCCTATAACAAATAAAACACCTAGAGCAACTAAAACACTTATAACAACTATAACACCTAAAATACTTATAAAACTTGAAATACCTACAACACCTAAAACAACTATAACAACTAAAATAACTAGAACACCTAAAACAAATATGACACCTAAAACACCTAGAACACCTATAACACCTATAACACCTATAACACCTATAAAAACCTAGAACCCCTAGAACCACTATAACACCTTAAACAACTGAAACACCTAAAACAACTAAAACAACTAGAACAACTAAACACCTAAAACAACTACATCACCTGAAACAGCTAGAACAAATAACTAAAACCCCTAAATAACTAAAACACTTGCAAAAATCAAACAATTAAGACACCTAAAACAACTACAACACTTGAAACAACTAGAACAACTAGAACAACTAGAACCACTATAACACCTTAAACAACTAAAACACCCATAAACAACTAAACAACTAAACACCTAAAACAGCTACAACACCTAAAACAACTAGAACAACTGAAACAACTAAAAAAAAAAACAACTACAACAACTTGAACAACTAAAACCCCTAAAACAACTAAAACAACTAAAACACCTAT
>SDVV010035531.1:0-11049 GCA_016164225.1 Gammarus roeselii
TTTCAGTCTATCTGTATATGTGTGTATATATGAATGTGTATGTTTTATATTGTGACCAACAGAACTGCTGTATGATCAGTTGCCTAAAGCACAAATTTCCAGTTTTTTCCGCTCCATTGTTTTGCCGGCCTTTGCAGTCTGGCGTGCTGTGGCATTTGTGCCTCCTGTCGTGCTCTGCACTCTGGCCTTGCTGGGGTGTGGGGTGGTCTTGGGGCAACCAAGGTGAGAAACCAAGGTGAGAAACCCTTCATTCCTGCCTAAAGGTGGGTGATTCAACTGGGGATTGGAGGCTCTTGGTACAATCCAATGGTTGGTGAGGCTGCTTAATCTCTGTTTTGTGTTACGTCATTGTGCCTATCAAGTGGTGAAGTGCTTGCCTTGTTTTGCTGTATAAGGAAAAAGGAAATAAAAATGAATGCAGCAATTCTAGAGGGCAAAAAGGATGAAAAAAATCAACTCAGCAATTCAAAAGGGTAATGCAGCAATTCAGGAAGGTATCAGTTTGTTGCGTGTGGTGAGCAAGTTGTGCAGAAGTGGTGATCTCAAGCGTGTGGTGGGTAAGTTGAACAGAAGCGGTGATACTTGGACGCCCTGTGCCAAACACTTGCGGCTCATGAATAATGTACATTATTTTCCTATTTTTATGTTGCTGTTCATTGCTACTGACCTAAAATAATCAAGATCTAGCCCTATGCTGAACACATACAGTTATCGTTCATATTTGCCCTATGCTGAACACCTACTGATTTGTTGATGCCAATGACGTTCATATATGCCCTGTGCTAAACACCTACTGAAGCTGTAAAAAGTTGTTGCTACTGTCAGCTAGCGGGAGGCCTAGTCTGTGAGAATCAAATTCTGCAAACCAATTCGAGTGTTTGTTAAGAGAAAAACATTTGAAGTTGCAACTCCTCACCATTTGTACATGCCCCACTAACTGTTTTTAGCACCACATTTTACTGTGGTGATGCGGCTTTTATTGTGCTAAAACTTTTCAAAGTGTCAGTTTTATAGGGAATAAAAGCTTTTCAAGAGTACATTAAATAAATAACTCTGATACTGCTGCAATGCAGAGCTTGGAGCAGGATGTGCTGTGGCTGGAGAGGAGGAAGTGTTTTTTTAAGGGAGACTTTTAGAAGTGTTGTGATAGAAAGATGTACCTATGATGTCAAGGTGGATATCAAGGTGGCCCACCTCAGCATAGGAAAAGTGAAAGTCCATTACATCGGGTGGGGGGGGTGGGTGGAGCTCATCTCAGGTTGCATTGAGACCTCTGGCAGGAATATGGGGTCCGGTGGTTGTTCAGCCATGCCAGACCCATGTGGAGATGGCAATACTTCCTGCACGAGTTCAGTGGGGTGAGTGATTCAGGCCATGGAGGAATTCAGCAGGGGAGAAATTACGGCCTTGCAGGTGCGGAGAAGAGCAAGACTGGAGGGTCGTCACTCAACGCAATGGTACATTTTCTTTGCTGCGGTTTGCTCCTGGGGATGCTGGTGTTTCAAGGCAGTGCTGTTTGCGGTAGTCTTCTGCTGCGCCCCCTCGGTGGATTCGCCATCCTTGCCTTTGCTTTTGGCTGTGGCATGTGGTGGCTCTGCTGGCGTGAGCGTGCACGGTTGTGAGGGACGAGGGTGCTGAGCATGCCGGCGGTCTTGTGAGCAGCTGGGCTGCTGTAGTGGGCGCTGGTTTGGCGTGTAGCTTCAGCCATACCTAACCGAGTGATCAACCTGTTTTCTGTGGTGTCTGTCAGAGTGTTTTCCACCATGTGTTTGGGTATCAAGGAGAGTGATTGATGCTGTTTTGTCAGATTTGTCTGGTGCTCTTAGGTTATATGTTGTCACTGTCAAGGCTGCAAGGATAGTTCTGAGACAGTTGATCATCTTTAGGAGTCTATTTCTCAGTTGCTGGTGGCAGTCGGAGCGCTGGTGGGCAGGTTAGAGGTGTGATGGTGGGTGTGCAGAGTGAGTGCAGTTGTGAGTCTACTCAGGTAAGTCAACAGACTGGTCGTCTGGGCGGCCGTGGCACCGATTGTTTCACTGGCGTCGGGCTGTTTAGGAGGGACATCTCTGAGGAGGTGAGGCAGCTGAATGAGAGGGAGAAAGGAAGTGCTCAGTTATGTTGAGAGGTTTTCCTTGGGAGACTGTTGAGCTGGTGGAAGCAAAATTCCATGAAGATTGCCGTGTCCTGGGCAATGGTGTTAATCTGACTGATGTTGTCAAGCTTGGTGCTACTGGTTTGTTTAGGACAGAAGTGGTCAATGATGACTCCAGGCACAGCTTATGGTCTCAGGCCCCGACAAATAAAATTCCTCCCAAGTTTGAAAACGGAGATTTAGTCCTGAGGAAGGTCCCTTTTCAAGCTGTAGGGCAAAAAAACAAGTTGGCTCCTAAATTTGATGGACTCTTCCGTGTAGTTGCTGCCGATAGCAATGTGTGACTTTCACCATTTACCACATAGAACGACCGCATAAAGGAATAAAGGTTCACATATCTCAAATTGAAGATTTCATGACAATGCCAATAAAATTGTTCCCTAGAATCTGAAGATGACTGCACTGTCGAAGAATTTTTCTACAAGAGAAGAACAAGCTCCTGTTACCAGACCCTTGGGAATAAACTGGTCTGCCCTGAAGAATATTCCATTCAAAGGGCGTTCGGAAGCAAATGCCAGTCTCACTAGTTCAACTATTGAGGAGAGTTTGCCCGTGGTGTCAATTTCACCAACAAACTTAGATTCATTGCTAGGATTGTGGGAGGTACCAGCATTGGTTTCCTCGGATGTTGGGGATCGACCAAGAGCTTCTACCCCAGTAAATCAGAATTTTCGCCAGCTCGAGTTTAGTTTTGATAGTCTATAATCCCTTAATACGAGTTTTTCCGGCTTTACACCAGACTCCCTAATGCGGGCGCCTGTGATTAATGAACAGAGTTTGCGGTTTTCCGGTTTTTCAGTGTCACCGGTGACGCCTCCGTTGAAAGGAAATCCATACAAGCACCAAGAAAGATAGCAGCATAGAACATGACAGAAAATCACTTACCTGCTAGACAAAAAAAAATACATAACTTTTCTTATACAAACCAATACAGTTATAGCTATATATATTATACAGCTATATACTAATAAAATCATGTTCCTTCTACAAGCATTTTCCATTTATTTTTGTTAGTTTAGAAATATTGGGGTGCATTGCATAACCCCATTTATTGTATTGGAGATGAAATGTTGAAAACTATGGTACTCAACAATGACTACAGATGTCATACACAGCATTGATACCAAATTTTTTCATCAAGTAGCTAGCTACTTTTCAAGTTTTTTTTTAGTAGATATGCGGAAAATTCAGTAAATCACCCTAGTCAATGTCTTCCACTAAAATCTCATACATTTACTTAAGAGAAAGTCTATAGGTACCAATACTTCTAGTAGCTGTATGATAAAATGAAATTTGTAACACCTTCCCATTGTTATAAAAAAAAAAAGTTATTTCTTAACATTGCTTTCACCTCACAAAATTATCAACCCTTGTAATCAGTAGATAACACTATTCATAAATTTTTACATGATAGCTACTCAAAATAGATCTTTTCCATAATAGCTATATTATTTTGTCAGAACTTATAATACAAAAATTTACTAAAGTTTTGGTGGTAACTATTGGCCAATTTTCCACTACTACTGATGCTGAAAAATATGTGGATGACTACCACCAATATGGTTTCATAGGCTAGTCTCTTCTTACCTGGCATGTGGTTGCATGAGTAACTCCGCAAACTATTCTCTGGATGCCATCAACCCAGACCTTCAGCTCCATTGCTCTCTCAAAATGGCAATGGATGAATTTATAAATACAGCATTTGGCACTACCATGATCTGCAAAAAAAACACTTACAGTTAAATGATCTGGAAAGACACAATGTAGGTAAAACAAATATCAAGAGCAAACCCTGTTACAGTTACACAAAGTATGAAACAGATATCTTCAATAACGAATGGAAATTGCAGGAATGCAGGGTCATCAGTTTATTTGTGTTAAATAGAAAATATTAGCACTGACAGCGGGTAAATCCCTGTCTGTTATTAGAGCAACTGAAAACCATTGTGATCATAGGCACCTCCCCATTTTGGTGATCAGGGGCAGCAATCCATCTGAGTAAGAAGGGCAACACACCATCTTGGTTATGAGAGACAGCTCATCACCACTGTTTATGAACATTTGATGCCCCAAAAGAGCTCAGCAATCATAATTGTTGATTACTAACTGCATCTAAAGTTGAGTGCTGTAGTTTGTTACTGAATTGATTGATAATGTCCAGATTATTAACTGTGGACGTTCTTCTAACATGAGGGCTGTAAGTGTTGGAGACTTCGTCTCCAACACTTACAGTCCTCATGTTAGAAGAACGTCCACAGTTGATAATCTGGACATTATCAATCAATTCAGTAACAAACTACAGAGACAGAAAAGATCTCAAGATGTACGAGTGTATTGTGACTGACTTGAGCAAAAAAGAAATGCAAAATTTACTACAAGGGATGGAAGAGCACTCATGATGAGTGGATTTTGATGGACAGGTCTTGCATCCAGTATGATGAAGAAACTGAAGGGTCAGATGCTAGCCAGTCAGAACACGAGTCTGTTGGCTTAGTTTTTGTTCTCAGGTTAAACGAGTCCTGTAGCTCAGTGCTTGTCAAGCGCGTTATCTTTTGTGGCATTGCTGAAGGCCTACGGTGGCGGAAGCATCACGGCGGCTGAAGTCTATCAAAGGACCAGCATTGGCAGAGGCTTCCCACCTACACCTTTGCAGTCCCAAAAGCATGAAGCAGCAGTAGCCTGTAAGTCTGGGGACTTGACTGGGAGGGGTAGGCTGAGTGTTGATGTGCTGGCTGCTGTCAGGCACTTGGCAGTTCATTGGCTGCCTGGCGGAGATGTGCACTGTTCCTTATGTGATGCAGTTCTGTTGGGTGGCTTTGTTTCTTGTTCAGTCTGCCGTGGGAAATTTCAAGCTGGTGTGTCTTGTCTTGGGGCAGAGGAAGATGTTGTCAGTTGTTTTTTGAAGGATACTGGCGGTGCTGTGCAGTATTTTTGTAGCAGGTGTAGATGTTCTGGTAGAACTGGTTCTTCTTGTGTTCCTGGCAAGAAGACTGGACTTGTTTCAGCTTTCAGTCAGTTGTTGGTTGCTGTTGGATCCTTTACCAAAAGAGTTGATGAGATGTCAAGAAGAGTTGAGTTGGCATCTGGCAGTCATTCTGTCAACAAGCCACTTGATGTGTCCATGGCCTACAAAGCTACAGTTTCTAGGGAGGGGATTCATGTAGAATTGAGAGAGATGTGCTTACAGGAACGCCGCCAAGACTCAATTGTCCTCAGAGGTTCCCAGACTGGCAGTGCTGAGGGTGTGAAGGAGAAATTTGTCTAAGTTTGCTTGGCCCTGGACATCCGAGAAGTTGACCTCTAAACCAACTTGTTTAGAGCTAGTTCTGGATTGTGTTCGAATAAGGATGCTGCCAAGTGGCGCAATTTTTTTTTAGGTTTTTGGATGATTTCAAGTCTGTTTTCATACAGAGGGACTCTACCTACAGACAGCAACAGGAGATTATTGCAAGAAGGGCTGCTGTTAGCTGTGGGGTTGCAGCTGCAAACCGGGGGTGCAGCTGGGCGTGGAGGCAGTGGTGTTGCTGGTGTTCGTGGTGTTTGTGCTGATGACTGCAATGATGGTGCTGGTGACCACGGGGTTGCTTCTGGTCCGCGAGGCGGTTCTGGTGTCCGCGGCAGTGGTTCTGGTGTCCGCGGTAGTGGTTCTGTTGTCCGCGGCAGTGGTTCTGCTAGTCGTGGTGGCGGCCCTGGTGGCCGCGGTGGCGGTCCCATTGGGGGGCTGCTGTTTGCCGCGACGGTGGTGCGGGTGGCTGCGGAGGTGGTGCTGCAGGTGTTAGTTCCATCAATTGTTGAGGGTCTCTGCAGTCGTCCGTCTCCCAATTTTCATTCCAAGGATTGGCCAGGCAAATGTTGTGGGAAACATTTTTCATACCCTGCCAACTAAGACATTCCATTGTTAACCCATGTCTGTTTGTGTTTCGATAGTGAAGGAACCCTGGTGTTGTGGTTTGGCATTCCTGAGGTGTGAGGGTAGGGTAACACCCCTCCCCCTTTTCTTTCATCCCCGGTCTGACTTGACCACTGCGCTCCGCCTCCTTTCTGTCGACTCACTTCTAGACTTATAAACAATTGAGAATGAAGCAATGCAAATAAGTAGTGATTAAAATAAATATCAATGTTGAAGATGATGAGGTTATTATAGTAAAGTAGCTAGATATAATCTTTTGAGTGGAAGTGTTAAACCGTGTTTGGAGTTATGAAGGGAAATAAGCCTACCAACGCAACCGTTAGATGGCATTGGTTGCCGAAAGACTGGCTTGCCCCAATCTGAGGGGCTCTTGTTTGTTTGTAATTCAGTGCGGGTGGACGTGCACTGCCGAACTCCGAGCAAAATACGGATAACGCTCACAAGATCTTCAAAATGATAAGTTTAAACTAAGACCGTAAGACTTGTTTAGTAGTTAGTGACCCAGCGATCGTCGTAGACTAACCTACTGTTTTGTAGGGAATTATTTGTAGTTAGCTCTAGCAACTGTAGCTACACCGTGGACGTGACAGTCGACAATGGCGTCGTTTGATGAGAAAACCATATAAGGTGATTACTCATTCGAAATAAGGTTACAAATGCCCTCAATATCACCAGTCTGGATTTTGGGTTTTAGAAAGAAAGTAAAAGGTTGGGCAAAAGTAAGCAAAGGTGAGAAAAAAAACAACCACAAATGTCAATAGTCTTACAAACATAATAGATTTTACTTCAGAAAATAGGCTGGAGGTGTTTGTGGTTGGTGAGACTTGGCTTGCAAGCTTGGTTTGTTCTTCTTTTGTTGAGGTTCATGGGTTTTCTGTTGTAAGAGGAAATTTGTATACTGGAGTGAGAAAAGTGTTTGTATATATTTGAAAAAATCACTGAAGTATGAGGAGGTTAATCTGGATCTCTTACCTTTGATCTCTTACCTTTGCAGCCCCCTCCAGCAGGTCCACATCAAGTGGGGAGCAGCAGAGCCGGGGGAGGCCAGCACAGCCAGGTTAATCTGGATGGGCTAAATGTAGCAGCAGTTTTTCTTGTTCAACTTGATGAGTGGATTTTGGCTGTTAATAGACTTCCATCTTATGCTGATCAGGAAAATCTTGATTTGATAAGTTGGATTAGTGACTTCTGTGTTGGTCGTGAGACATGGGGTGACATGGGGTGCTGGTGGGGGGATTTCAACCTGCCCTTGTGAAGTGGTCTGATGAGTTGGTGCAGGGAGAGAATGTTTACTCAACGGATCACCTGTTTTGGATTATTTTGCATCTTGTGGCTTTCATCAGTGGGTGAGGGAGCAGACTTTTCTCTTGTCTGGCAACATTCTGAATTTATTTCTTACAAGCAAGCCAGATTGGGTTGGGGATGTTGTTTTGGCTTCTTCTTCAAGGTGTGGTCACTCACCTGTTATTTTTTATTATTTGTATGTGAATGTCTTGGAGCATGCTGGTGCAAGACACCAAGCTTGGAAGTATTCTTGGCACCAGGGTAACTACGGCGCTATTTCTGAAGCATTGTTGAGAATTGTTTGGTGTGTTTCTCACTTTACTGAGGAGGCTGATAGACTTACATGTGCCTCTTGATGGAGATTTGACTAGGGTACCATGGTCTGTGAGGCCTCCATACAGGTTGAAAGTGAGAAGAGCAAATGCAGGGATGAGTACAAGATTTCAAGAAGGAGGTTTGGCAGAAACAATCAAAATACTTTGGAGTCACTAGCTATCTTTCTTGATCTCGACTCAGTTTCAAAATCATGCTTTGTTTAGACAATCTCAGTACAAGGAATAGCTACCTTGAGCAACAGTATAGTGACTCCATTAAGCTGTTCCATGCTTATATAGGAAGGAAGAAGAAAGATCATCTTGGGGTTACTTCGTAATACAGGTGGAGAGTTGGTTTATGATCCACTGGAGATAGCTTCTCTGATGTATATAGAGAAGATGTTCTTCCCAATCCTGCTCCTTTCCAGTTATTTGAAGGCAAAATGAGCAAGTATGCCTTAAGGTCTTGAAATGTCTTTAAAGTTCTGGTGGAGCTCAATGTTAGTTCAGCAATGGGCATGGATGGACTTCACCCAAAGTTGCTGCAGAGTGGAGTGCTCCCTGATGCATGGAAGAGTTCATTGGTGATTTCAATTTTTAAAAGTTAATCTAGATATGATCCCTTCAACTATTGTCCAGTTAACCTTCCCTCTGTTTGCTGCAAGTTGAAGGAGAGGATAGTTGCTGCTGAGCTGTTTGACTATTCAGTCTTACCAGCTCCTTTCTTCCAGACAGTTTGGATTTAGGAAGGGTAGACCAACAGAGGATCAGATGTTGCTGATCTATTCAGATGTAGTTGTCTGTTGATGCAGACTTGGTTGTGGACATAGCCACGCTAGATTTTTCCATCGCATTTGATATTGATTAAAGTCTAATTGCAGTTGTTTTTTTACTCCGCCTGGTTGATTTTTTTTGCATATCTGATTTTCTTTCCTGTATAGTTTTTAGTGTGCACATATAATTGTAGCCGGGGCTTTAGAATCTTGCTACCGTATCCATTGCGTGTTGTAGAAGGCGACTAAAGGGGCGCAACGTAGCCGGGAGTAGAATCGTGCTACCGTAACTCATGCGTGTCATAAAAGAAGACTAAAAGGGCGGAGTATAGGGGCTAGAAATCCCGTTCTTTGTAAAACCTTTCCTCGAAGATGGCAAGACGAGCGGGGGGAGGAGAGGCACACGCCTCTCCGAACACTATTGTTAGAGTTGCTGAATGTGCGTGGCTGTAGTGCGAGTGATGTAAAGAGGACGGAGATTGGTGAGACGTTTGTGAGGAGGAAGTTGGATGTGTTGGCGCTGAGTGAGACAAAGTTGATAGTTGAGAGGTAAGGGCGAATGTGAGTTTCGTGTTGTAAGTGAAAGAAAGTCTGGTGTGGAGGAAGGCAGGGCACGAGAAGGTGTGGTCTTGATATTGAGTGATCGGTCAGCTAGTAGCGCTACCAAAAGGAAGGAGGTGTCCCCAAGATTGATGTGGGTGAAAGTTAAGTTAGGCGTAGAAAGATGGGCATTTGTAAGTGCTTACGGACCTGGCAGTGAGAGGACTGAAGAGGAGAGGGAGCAATTCTGGACTGACCTGAGTGAGTGTATTGAGAGTTTTGGAGGTCATTTCAATGTAGTTGTACTAGGTGACCTTAATGCAAGAGTTGGAGATGAAATGGTGGAGAATGTGATAGGAAGGTATGGCGTTCCCTGTAGAAATGACAGTGGAGAAAACCTGATAGGTCTATGTGTGGAGCAGGAGCTGGTGGTTGGGAACAGTTTGTTCAAGAAGCGAGATATTCACAAGTACACATGGGTAAGGATAGCTCATGGTGCAATGGTGGAAAGAGCACTGATGGATTTTGTGCTGATATCAAGGAGAGTGGTGGGGAGGCTGTTGGATGTGCGGGTGATGAGAGGCGAGGGTGGAGGAGTGTCTGACCATCTGCTGGTGGAAGGTAGATTAAGAGTGGAGCAGAAGTGGAAGAGCAACCAATGAGTGGGAGGAGGAAAAGAGGTAGTGAAAGTGAGTGGACTGAATGTGAAATGTAGAGCCGAGGAGTTCCAGCAGGCCTTGAAGGAAGAATATGACAAGTGAGAGGACAGGATCTGAGAGATGTGGAAGAACGGAGGGAGACGTCAAGGGATGCGTAGCTGAAATGTGCGAAGAAGGTGTGTGGTGTGCGCCGTGTGGGCGGGTGCAGGAGGAAAGGCTGCAAGTGGTGGGACGAGGAGGTCAAACTGGCGGTGGCACGGAAAAGAGGAGCGATTGAGGAGTGGTTGCAGGGGAAGTTGGTGGTTGCTTATGAAAGCTACAGAGAGAGGAGAAACGAGGTGAAGCAGGTGGTGAGGAGAGCCAAAAGGGACGCTGATGCCAGGTGGGGCAGACGGTTGTGTCAGAATTTTGAGGAGAACAAAAAGATGTTCTGGAAAGAGGTGAAGGGGTGAGAAAGGGAGAGACTGGAAAGGAGGAAGAGTTGAAAGGTGGAAGCCAGTTGTTGTTGGAAAATGGTGATGTACGGAAGAGTTGTTGTTGAATGTCGAGGATGACAGAAAGGCTGACATTGTTGCTGTAGGTGGTGGTGCTCCGATGCCAGTTTAGGGAGAAACTTATTGCGGACATTACCAGGGAAGAGGTACAGGAGGCAGTGGACATGATGAAAGCAGGGAAAGCCCCTGGCTCGGATGGAGTTGCGACCGAGTGCCTGAAGAAGGGTAGAGTAATGATTGTTGAATGGTTGGTGAGGTTACTGAACTTGTGTTTTGCGGCAGGCGTGGTACCAAGTGAGTGGCGCAGTGCCTGCATTGTTCCGCTATATAAGGGCAAAAGTTGTACGGGAGAGTGCTGATCAAAAGGATTAGAGACTGTACAGACTGCGCAATTGGAGAGGAACAGTGTGGCTTTAGAAGCGGTAGAGGGTGTACTGATCAGATTTTTGCAGCGAGACAGGTATGTGAGAAGAATCTTGCCAAAGGAAAGGATGTGTTCTGGGCCTTCATGGATCTGGAGAAGGAATATGACAGAATTGACAGGGAAGCGCTGTGGAGGGTGTTGCGTTTGTATGGAGTGGGCGGACACCTGTTGAAAGCAGTGGAGAGTTTCTATGCTAACAGCCGAGCATGTGTGTCGAGTGGGGAGCGAGGTGAGTGATTGCTTCACAGAGAAAGTGGGACTGAGACAAGGCTGCGTGATGTCTCCTTGGCTGTTCAACCTCTATATGGATGGAGTGGTCAGGGAGGTGAACGCGAGTGTGCTGGGTCGTGGCTTGGAACTCTTGGAAGCGAATGGGCGGAGTTGGCAGTTGAGCCAGTTGCTATTTGCTGATGATACGGCCCTGGTTGCGGATTCGGAGGAGAAGCTATGTAGGCTAGTGTCTGAGTCTGGTAGAGTGTGTGAGAGGAGGAAGCTTCGA
>SDVV010035532.1:0-11049 GCA_016164225.1 Gammarus roeselii
ATGTATATAACCTAATTCTAGAAATGACTGCTACGATTTATAATACTATACTTTCCTGCACGTGCATCCTTCTCCAATTATAATTATAATAATTAACATTTTGGGATCTTTAATTAACTTAGCCGAGCTATGTGGATTTGCTTACTTTTTATTCCCATACATACCACAAGATAATTGGTGTTAGGCAGCACTTTTAATGTGCCGGAGAAACTCTTTAAGTACCGGCTGTGGTAGTAGTGGTAATGGCTGGGAAAATAAGCGACGATTGGTGGCACGGGTATCACACAAATAAATCACCAACGGTAGCGTTACCGGTACACGCTGGCGTTACTTTATTTGATAGTAACAGAATAAAAACGAATTATATATGTCTCTGTTTCATCGATTACCATTTAATTTAAATAAATTACTACATAATGTCAATTTCATGAATGGACAACAATGGTTCTTGTACGGGACGCCACCCACACATATTCCCTGACTGCTGCTCAAAGCGAACAATGAGTGTACGAACGAATTGGCGTGGTTGCTACGTGTACAATTTGTTATGAAACGTGTTTGGAACGCAATTATTCTGTATTTGGAGCTCATTTCGACTCTTCGTACTCGTCATACGGACAAGACTTTTGCATGTAAATATAATGGCATCGGCTGATTATATTACATCATTGTACACATTCATTCACACATTGGGTTGGGTAGAATGTCAAATTTCGTACATCAACGTATGTGACTGTGCTGACGGATGTAAAATTTATCGAGTCCAATATTCGCGGATACATAGATTCTTTCTTGACCTTAAAGTGACATCCCAATCCGCGTTTTTTTTTCCTTTTTACTCTAGTAATAATTTAAATATTAAAAGAAACTTGACACACATAATACGAAAAAATAATTATGTTTAGTGCATTGACAATCTACAACAGGAGGAGGGTTACAACAGTGAAAGGCAGTACGATATATTATGATGACCATTAACCTATCTAGGAACATAATAGCACTGGGAAACCTCTGATGATTTCATGACCTTTGTTGGATCATTTGAAATGAATGAAGGGTGTTGATATCATATCGTATTATATTGTTTTAGCATGGAAGAGCTAAATCAGGATTTGTGTGTTTAATAATTCTAATGTGGTTCATTGAAAATGTTTATAGAAAAGATTGCAAGGTTGCCCGAAAAATGTTCGTTTTTGCGATGTCCGTTATGTCCTCCAGTCGCGCTGCAGGCGAGACCGTCTGAAAATGCTGCTGCAGCTTCCCATGAAACTTATAGCGGATGCGACTTTATATGCCTCACACAAATACAGTTTTAACCAGTTTCTTTTAAAAGAGAGAAACTATTATAGTTTTGATATTATTTTCGTTACCATCCGTTACCGTTACCATCCAGTTCAATGGGCTTGTTTTTATCTTTGAATAAACAAGCACAAACATTGTAAATTTTGCCAATAATATTATTACCATCTGCGATAGCACTAATTAACGCTTTACCAGCGGTGCAATCTTACTGATGTGTCATTTGTCAATTTATTTACAGTCGCGCATGCGGATGGGGGTGTGGGTGTCAGATGAAAGGCGTCCTCACTTGCCGATATGGATGATGAGGGTATAATTTATTCTTCCGCTGATTAAAGATGTATAAAGCACGTGAAGACATGTGCCAATGCTCGTGCGACTTTTTATTATTGACTCATCAGCATCACACGAGAAGAAAATCCAACTTTATGCGATATGATTACAATATTATTCAGATGGGCCTTGAATATTAGAAAAAAAATTACAACAGAAAAACTAGACGGTGATATTTCGACGACAATGTGCGTATTTTTCACATGAATGTAGCATTCACTTATAAAATAAATTAAAATATATTTATTGAGATATTTACTAAAAAGTTGCTGAATGTAGTACATTAAATAGTTATACACTATGCAAACATCTAAACACACAGTATTAAAGCATACAATAATAATACAAATCGATGCTGCGGGTGGCTGGAGCAACGTAGGATAAACTCAAAGATTTTTTTTTTCGGCTATCCAATCTTCAGTTTATGTCAGTTATACAGAAAATGAATATTACATTGTTTCTATGATCCATCATACCACATAAACTATGATACCAAGTCCTCTACGCCCATTAGAAGTTTACCATCACTAATCAGGAATTATTTGGATGGAATTCACTGCACGGCAGTAGGTAGAACAGTTGAAATATGTCGTAGCGCTCCGAAAAAAAGCAGGTCAGTAGGCGTTCTATAAAGCATAGACCACTGAGCCCAGACATGCATTCCAAGCTAAAAGACCTCTTTCTCACGAAGAACTTACTTTAATAAGTACATTTTTTCCGGTATTACATCTGGACAAAGATTTTCAATGAATTCAATAAATTACTTTCCCGTCAAGTTTAAATATATAATATATAATGTTATTTAATATCTTGGTTCATCAACAATCGCTAAGGTATATCCTTTCGCTACCATGCGACACATGTCGTGTATTAAAGGTGCACTAGGCCTTGAAACTTTCATCACTTCGTTTTGTTTAGGTCAGCGTTAGTGTTAAACAATCTGTTAATACTTTTTTAGAAAGTGCTCTGTGGGAAAAAAAAATGCTGGAAAAATATCCTGAGAAACCTCATTTGCTCGACCAAGAAGAACTCAATCAACTTGCCACTCAGCCACGTTCAAGTTCAACAGCTGAAGGCGACCGATGATACATGTAATTCAACGATCACGTGAAAGTGCTAAATTTATATATTGTTAGGAAGTCAAGCTATTGTTTACCAACAATCACCTGTTCTATAGAAGTTGACCAGCTCGGAGTGATAGCGCTGAGTAGATTAGATTAGATTAGAGTAAGGAGACAACGCGAGTACGAGTGCTGTTGTCAAGTTGTCACCTTTCGAACAAGTGAAAGAAGAGTGGGGGATAGTCCACGAGGCTGTATAAATTCACGCACACATACAGTAAAATGAGGTTGTAAAGACAGAAAGGAGAAGGACCACCACTACTATCACCACTACCTACTACCACCACCCAACTACTATCCGGGGTATTTCGGCCCAGGAGTAGAAACGGTCAAGTGTCAAGAGGACAATTCAGGAATGGGGCGAACAAGATGAGAAGCTAAGAATTTAGGTTTCAGGCGGTCGCATCTCAGACGGTCGAGCAGAGACAAACACGCCCATACGCTCAGCGGACTCACACTTTTTCTCGAACGCATGCCTGTTGGCTTGCCCATAGGTTGGGTACAACGTACTCCCACTAGGTATTGAGTATACTTCAAAAGATCATATGGGCGTTTTAATTCTGACATGTATGTGCCCTTTTGGGAGTAGTACCACACCCAGTTGCCCGGGTAGTGGTCCTCCCCAATGTGCTCAGAAGATTAAAACTTCTGTAAGCAAGTGGTTCCTTGAAAGTTGTCGCACTTCAAGATGAGACGTCTGAGTGATATCTCCTAAGGATAGACCTGCCCTTGGCTGATCTAGAGTTTTCTGAGAGTGGTTCTCCCTAGTGTTCAGTAAAGTGAGTCCCTAAACACATGTGGTTAGTCCTACAAGAGCCTTTTCAAATTCCATGTGAGATGTCGGAAAGACATCTACTAAAAAAAGTTGCTCGTGGCAACTCCTGAGTTTAGTCATATGAGACATATTTTTACATTTGACGAATAGTTATCGCAGAATTTAGTCATAAAAAGGCAAGATATCAGTATTTACCTTTTGAATTATTTGACAATAGTCAAGGGAAAAACAAATGAGATACCAGAGGGGCATCTCCTAGATATTTCACAGTGAGATGCCAGAGGGGTTTCTTCAAGATATTTCAAGGTGAGATTCAAGAGGGGCATCTCCAGGATATTTGGTCTGTAGGAAAGAGGTTAGCAGTTATGTCTCTCTGCTCCCTGCTGAACTAGGTCTCGCCCGAATCTGTGCTACAAGAGAGAAGAGAAGACGGTTAGTCATCCACATTGTACAGGAATTAGATTTCAAGGTGAGACGCCGGAGGGGCATCTTCAAGATATTTCAAGGTGAAATGCCAGAGGGGTCTCTCCTAGATATTTCAAAGCAAGATGCCAGAGGGGCATCCACAAAATATTTCAAGGCGAGATGCCGAAGGGGCATCTCCTAGATATTTCGAGGTGAGATGCTCGAGGGGCATCTCCAAAATATTTCAATGTGAGATGCCAGAAGGGCATCTCCATGGGAATGTTTTACTGGATAACCGGCACTGCTGTTATATGTTGTCTAGTATTATTTAATACCAGTCGCCTTATTTTTTTTTGCCTCCTGACATTGAGTGAAGAAGAGAAAAAAGGAGAGAGTACCATCGTATCGACAGGGTCCTTCAATAGGAAGGAACTCACTGTCTCAGTAATGGATGATAATAATAGTCGAATCTACGCCGTACCGTAGAGTTCAGAAGAAGCTCTCCTCTTGGTGCGGGCTCGATTTTCCTATATCATGAGATGTCGGGGTAAGCCGCCGTTGCGGCTCATCGGCAAGCGTCGCTGAGTCGCAAGTAGACTTCACCCGCACTAGTTTGTCGAATCTACATCGTACCGTAGAGTTGTGCAAAGATCTCCTCCTGGTGCGGTTTGATTTTTGCATATCATGCGGTGTAGGGGTGAACCGTAGTTACGGTTCCTCGGCCAGCGCCGCTTAGTCGCCGTAGACTTCAATCGCACTGGTTTGTAATTGTTATCTATCTTTCCCCATTTTTCTCCTCCCTTTTCTCTCCCTCAGGGAGAGTAGAAATTTGAAAAGATAAATACCATCGAGTCGGCAAGGTCCCTCCGTAGGAAGATACTCATTGCCTCGATAATAAATTATGTCTGTCGAATCGAAGTCGTACCGTAGAGTCGAGAAAAGCTTTCCTCCTCGTGCGGGTTCGATTTTTGCATATCATAGGAAGTGGCGGTGAGTCGCCATTGCGGCTCATCGGCAAAACCGCTGAGTCACCGGCAGACTTAACCCGCAATAGTTCGCAATTGTTGTCTATCTTTTACATTTTTTTTTCATTTCATTTCTCTCCCTCAAGGAGGGTAGAAAAGTAAAAAAATATGCCATCGCGTAGGCAAAATTCCTCCATAAGAAGATACTCATTGATCAGCAATTGATGATTTTTGATTTTCGTAAATCATGGGGTGTGGTGGTGAATGCTGTCACAGTGCCACATAATAATGCAAAAAAATAGTAAAAATATATTATATCACTCCAAGTTTTCACTGCTGCATCGAGTTCAGAAATGCTCTCCTCTTAACAGGTTTCGATTCTTAGGATACCATAGTCATTACATCTGCTTGTTCCGTATTTAGGGCATCAGGTGGACTCGCAGGCTAGCGGGATGGGTGATTGCGAGTACCGTTACGGCTCACTCCCAGTACCGGTGTCCCTGATATGGGTTAAGGGGTGGACGTGAGTCACCGTAACACCTCTCAAACGGCTTATTCCGGTAGGAATGATCGTATCGAGTTTTCATCAGTCTGTCTGTACTTGCAATAAGTCTGCCTGTTCTTGCAATGTCAATGGTAGAAAGTGTTCCGTTCCGATATAGAGTTTTTCAGTCGCTTGAGTTGGATTAGCATTAGCAATCATTTCATTGCTAATTATAATGAAAATAGGAGTAATCATTAACAATTACTACTACCAGCGACAATCCTATTATTGTTACTAATAATGGATTTATTAGTAGTAATAGCTTGAATTGTGAAGAGAGCCGTGTCATGCTCCTTCCCTATATCCTTTTAATTATAATCTCGACAGCTACCGGGAAAGTCCTGTCGTTCTCAGTTTAAACGAGTCACGTAGCCCGATGCTTCACGAGTGAGTTCTTGAACGCATTCACGTTTTAGACCCAACTACCGCGGCAGGTAAGTTGTTCCAAGCCCGCGAGTTTGCGGTCGGGAAAAAGTGTTGAGCTATAATCGTTGCGAAACGTTTTTCTACAAGTTTCGCACCGTTGTTTCGGGTATGAATATTGTGGTCCCTGTCAAAGAGGCGACAGGGCTCACGTTATTGAATCCTTTCAGGTATTCGAAGGTTTCAATGAGCTGGCCCCTCAGCCTTTGTTGCTCAAGGATGATGAGGCCATGCTCTTTAAGCCTATCCTCGTAGCTGTGGGATGAGCTTAGTTGCACGATGCTGGATTCGTTCCAGTTGGGCAATGTCTCCCCTCATGTGTGGAGAGCAGAATTGGACTGCGTGTTCGAGGTGGGGACGGACGAGAGACGTGTTCAACGGCAATATAATGTCCTTCGTTTTGCAGAGGAAATTACGGGAGATGTAACCAAGGTTACGATCAGCTATCTTGTAACTTTTTCCGAGCTAAGCATCCCATTTCAAGTCCTTCGAAAGTATGATGCCCAAGTCTCTCTGCTGGTCAACAGTTGCATGATCGCTTCCTGCCATCGTGGTGTGGTTGAAATTGGCATTACGACACCCCATGTGCAAAACTGTACATTTTGCAACATTGAAGGGTATCAGCCACGTTACCGACCATTTTACGAATTTTTCAAGATATCGTTGAATCTCCACTCTCTCCCTCTATCTCCCTCAATGCTGCATGGCAGAGCGTCGCGTCGTCTGCAAATTTCAATACCTTGGACAGAACCCTGCATCCATGTCGTTTACATAGATGAGGAAGAGGATAGGGTCCAAGACGCTGCCCTGGGGCACCCCAGAGGGAACAAGGGCCCACTCGGACATAGCCTGGCCGATGCTGACTTTTTGCTTGCGTTCTGTTAGCCAGGCCAGCAGCCAGCGAAGTACGTTGCCACCGATGCCGGGCTCACAGACTTTGTGTAACAATCTCCGGGGCGGCACCTTGTCGAAGGCTTTTTGGAAGTCTAGGTAGATGACATCCACTGCTTTTCGGCGGTCGTACACGTTGATCAATAGATTCACCAGACAGCTCCTCTTGCGGCGGAAGCCTTGTTGAGTGTCATGAATGAGTCCGTTGTCTTCCAGATGATCAACGAGAGGATTTCGTTTCAATCGCTTGATAGTTTTGCACACGATCGTCGTCAAGCTGATTGGTCGATAGTTGCTGGGCGATTGTCAGTCACCTTTCTTGAAGATTGCCGAATTGCCGTAACGTTAGCAACTCTCCAGTCTTCGGGGACCTCGCCACTCGTCATCGATTAGTTGTTGATGTGGGTCAGGGAGTTCGCCAATTATTCTCGATATTCCTTTAGAACTCTTGGGTGGTGACTATCTGGACCAATCGATTTGTAGATGTTCAATCCCTCAAGTTGTGCAACAACTTCTTCTCTCGTAAACACACTGTCATTGAGGGTGACATCTCCAGCATAAACAGTATCTCGTTCGTAAACGGGGCCCTCAACTGTGAACACTGAGCAGAAGAAGCTATTCAGAACACTGGCCGTATCTTCAGGTGACGTTTTGCTGACACTATCTTCATCCATTAGCGGACCAACTGAGTCCCTAGCAACTCTAAGCTCGTTGACGTAGCGATAGATATCCTTAGTGTTCTCCTTGGCGCTATCCGCAATGTTTTTCTCTTTCGAGTGCTTAGAGGATCGGACTAGCCTAGTTACTGTCCTATACGCCTGGCGGTGCCGTTCTGCCGCCTCTGCGGTGTTGTCCCTCATTCGTTGCGCATTTAGTTGATCGCGACGATTTAAGGTTCTTGCAACTTCAACGTTCCACCGATGGGCCTGATCCTTTGAGCGGGATCAATTGTCTTTAAGGGTACAAATCGGTCGCTGGCCTCGTAAACTCTATCATTGAGGATGCGGCGGCAAGCGTCCACATTACCTCCTCCGAGTTTTTCAATTAAATTCAGCGCCCTTAGTTGTTTTATCATCCCCTGGAAGTCTTTTCGCCTATAATTGGGGCAGCGTAAAACTCCATGGGGAGTTGGGCGGGGCACTTTGATGGTGAATTCCATCGCATTGTGGTCAGCCCCTCCCAGTTTGTTGCCAACTAGGGTGTTGCTGACCAAGCGCTCCTCAGTTGACATGACAAGGTCCAGTATGATATTCCCAGGGTTGGTTCACAAACATACTGGGTCATGTCATTATCGGCGATAAACTCCGTTAGTTTATTGCCTGGCGCCTGTGAACTTAGGCTCAACCAGTCAATATAAGGGAGATTGAAGTCACCGAAGATGATAGTCTCGTGATCATTTGAGACTATTTATTCCAGCTTTCATAGAGCTGGGCATCTTGTTCCGCAAGGGTGTGACTGTTGCGGTACAGCAATGCCAGTTTCAATGTCGCACGGGCAACTTTGATTTCTGTGTTAAGTATTTCGCAGGAAACAGTGGGGAGCTGTGCACTAAAAAATGGATGCAGTATTTCCTTTTTGTACAACAAGGACCCGCCCCCTCGCTTACTAGGGGTGGGTTTGTCCTCGCTGAACATTTTATAGCCTGGTAGCATTATCTCTGCTGCCAGGCTTCTACTCTGAAGATCGAGCGATGTTTCGTTTATGCTAATGACATCAAACGAGAACAGAGTCGCCAGTCCCCTCAGTTCGTCGAACTTAGGGCATAGGACTACGCGACACAGTCCTATGCCTCTAAGACGATGCGTGTCTCGGTCTTCGACTTCTTCCACGATCTGGCGGCCGTGGACCAGGATCTTGACCATCCCTAGAATTGCCTTTTACCGTGCCCGCGGCTTCTTCCTCCTGGAGTGACCGATTGGTCATCGGTCACTAGGTAGTGGGCCCTCTCGGTAGTGTTCCCTGCGGCTAAAACTGGTCCGTTTAAAGCACGCTAGAGTTCTAATTTTTGGTCATAGTATTTATTAGCGCTTAAGAGGAGTAGTCTGTCAAGTTGGGCATTTCCTACATAATTCAGGTGTAGGTCGTCTCCTATGAAGAGATCGGGCCTCTCCCGAAAATCATCAAACAAGTTGATTAAGGATACTCCTTTGGACTTGCAAATAGTCTTGAGGGCTCGATTGGTGTAGATTAACTTGATATACAGCTCATCATCATTATTCATTCGCGGTAAGATGGATGTTATGACCTCTCGATCCGTCTTTGCCTTGAGGTAAGAAATCAGCTGCCAATACTTGGCTCGCAGATCTTCCGACCTTGTCCTTTTAAGATCATTAGTGCCTACATAGCAGATTATGAGTGTCTCCCGGCCAAAAAACATTAACCACTGCAAGGGCACCTCTGATCTTCTCAATCGTGGCACCGGGTTTGCAAATAACCCACCTCTTTGCCTTACACCCATGATCAAATTCAACCGCTTGGTGTCGGACGATTAAGTCACCTAGGATAAGTGTCTCAATTTCGCCGTCCAGGTCGGTAAACCTCTCAAAAGTGTTCCGCGTTGGCATCACAAACGCGGGCCGGTTCACGAAGGTAAACCGGTTCTGAACCTGCTGAAATTTATCCGAATCTACGCCGCCCCGTCGAAGTTGGATGCGGTTTCGATCCGCGGATGTCTTGGTCCAAAGTATCGGCTTAGTCCTGGTTTTCAATTTCCGGGCAGCTGATGACCTTCTGACCTGACGGCAAGTAGTTACCCCAAGTTTGGTTTTAGAGATGGAAGCGAGTTGCGAGATCACATCCAGCACCGGTAGCCCTGACATGGGTTTAGGGGTGGATGCGTCCTGCTGTTGTAGGCTCCTACCCAGGACGTCACGGTAGGAAGACAGGGTGAAACAGCCAAGGCTCCTCCTTGATCGAGTTGGGTCCCCCTGTCAATCCTCTCCCGGGAGGCTTCTCCATCCAGCTGTAAAGCATGGACTAACCACTCAGTAACTTTTACTAATCCACCATAGCGGAACGTAGGTTCCAACTGAGGTTTGCCGAGAAACTCTCAAAATCATGCTTACTAACAAGGTCCTCTTGTACCTTACCCACCTCCGCTCTAACCTACGGAACCGATTCGCAGGTCCTCCTAATCTCTTCTCGCATCACCAGGCACTCATCTACGACAGTGCGCAGCTGCTCCTCGAGGACAAAGACCTAGCCGTAAGGATCTCGTCCTCTTCGCCGTCGTCCCTCCAGGTCTCCAGGACCTGGTCAATCCGGCATCCTCAGACGTCGTCAAAGGTCCTCTTCACACACTTTCCGCACGCGCGCACTTATTATATTTAATAAATTAGGCAACTAGTTTCAACGGTTATAATTTAACACTAAACAAAAGTTTCACACTTCACGACCGCAAATATGAACACGATGTGGTCAGTTAATAATCTACTCGTTATCAAATGCAAATGCTTTCGAGAGTATTAGTACTAGAACTTGATCATACAAGCAGAATGGCATAATAATCTTCTTCTTCAAAATGCGGGTCATTCGAGTGCATTTCTTCAGATGGTAATTGTAAATACGCCTCAGAAATTATATTAGACTATTTTAACACTTTAAATTACTGCCACATTGTTAAATGGATTCTACTCCACCGATATAAATTGTCAGCTGAATTTCGATTGCGCGAAATATAGTGCACCTTTTTAAAATGTATGCCAGGTGACACCTAATGTAACGCCGCAAGTTACAGCTAATTGCGACTGTGTGCAGCATAAGCACTTCAAAGTACAATCCTTTTAGTTTGAAGTGGCGTAGCTGTACTAAAATAAAAATGTACACAGAGGCAGCGTGGTAGAACACGAGAATAACAAGATGTTCTGGAAAGTGATGAAGAGGGTGAGAAATGAAGGGAGTGGGAATGAAGAGGTTGTGAAAGATGATAACGCTCGGTTATTGTTGGGGTGTTGCGATGAACGGAAGAGGTGGGCCGAGTATTTGATGAGTTGTTGGATGTTGAGGAAGTCAGAGAGGTTGACATTGTTGCTATGGGTGGTGGTGCGCGGATGCCATGGAGTTTACTAGAGAGTGTTGTTGAGGACATCACTAAAGAAGAGGTGGAAGAGATTTTAAATGCAGGGAAAGTTCCTGGCTTGGACGGTGTTGCGACGGAATACCTGAAGAGGGGTGAGTAACGATAGGTGAATAGCTGTTGAGGCTTGTCAATCTGTGTTTTGAGTCAGGCGTGGTGCCGATTGAGTGGAGGAGCGCTTGCATTGTTCGGTCGATTATGGGCAACAGATATATATA
>SDVV010035533.1:0-11049 GCA_016164225.1 Gammarus roeselii
TTATATATAGCTATATATCTTTATATATATATAGCAGTGCAATAACAGAACTAGCATTGGCTCAAGCCAGTAACTCAAAACATTGTTGACTATTGAAACAAAAACAAAAACAGCAAATGGCACATCTATAAGAATACATTTACATTTAGCAGACCAGTTACCACAGTCTGTTATAACACGCACATGTAAGTAAATGGTTGCAGGCATGGGTTATTATAAAAGAGCTGGATAAATGCATTAGCATAGTTTTGGTATCTAACATAGAACACGAGGACAAGCTTTAGAATTTATTTGCAATCACCTGTACATCATCCTTTGATTAGAAGAAAGGGACTGCATGTGGGGTCTACTGTGGAGGTAAAGACCAGATCCCACAAGTGATGTGAGAAGACAGCTATTGGTGAGGGAGATCAATCGTGGCACCACTCTGAAACAAAACAATATCTGTTAACAAATAAACTAATCTGTGAAGATAGGTAGCTACAGAAAATTTCTACCTATCACAACATTGACTCCATTACTTTAAGAAAATAATGAAGAGCTCTGGTCCTCAAAAGGGAATAATTTAAAATAGTAGGTAGCTTTATAGTTACAATGTTGTGCAGCTGAAATTACAAGTCCAGTCAGATGTTGATAAGCTTTATAACATGTTTTGCTACCGAGTAATTCAAGGAAACTTGACACAGACAGTAGACTCATGGACAATTTTTACCAAGTAGCTTGCTACTGGCTTCCTATAATTGTGGAAGCTAGTTAGCTACATGCTCAGCTATATTATGTGTAGCATATTTAGCTATGCAAATTCAAGGCAGTTAGGAACCAAAGAAAATACAGCAATCAATGCCTAGTTGGGAAACCAAAACAAAATGGCACTCCTTCGGCTGGTCTGTGTTCAAAGCAGCAATTTTTATGTCTGCCCAACCCTACATTTACCAACATCGTCAGTAGATACTGTAATATATAAACACATGTCTGACTTTGGAAATGAACTGAAGTGGCAGCCTCTGTCAAAACTTCTTGTCTACCCAAGCTACATTCACCTACATTGTCAGCAGATAGTGTGATATATAAACACATGTGTCTGAATTTGGATAGGGACTGAAAAGGCTGGATTGTGAGCGTGGCTCCCTTGTGTGTTCCTGCCCTTGACTGGAGATGGGGTGGGGTGCGCTCGAGGTCTGGGGGCGTTCAGGTATACATCTAATGGCCAAATTATGGCCTGTTATTTGCAGGTTCATCTTCAGTATCCTTTGCGTATAACCCCACTTCTAGACAGCCTCCGCTGTCCAGTAACAGTCCAGTCGGTGAAAAGGGGGAGGCGCCTAGGTTAATCCTCCTCTATTCAAGGTTCTGGGGTGGGTGCTGCCCAGGTATGTGATGTGGCCTGGAAGGGGAGACCTGTGGTTCGACACCGCTCTGCAATTGCCAAACCCGGAATTAAACCTAGAGGATGCCCAGGATCTAAGTGGCGATTTTTTGGGAGTGAAGCCTGTAAGGGTGCTGCAGCACAGCATGAGAGGTACCCAAGTGTGGAAAAGCCAGTAACAGATGCCAGCCAGAGAGCAGCAGGCCCAGGGTGCCCAGTTTTAGTTTATAGCCCCGGTGAGCCTGGTTCCAGTGGTCAAAAACCCAGGCTGGTGCGCACAGAGTTGGTGTTGGTTTGGCAGGCTCCACGACCTTGCCACTTGAACAGCTAGGTCGGGCATTCACCATCGCTTACAGCATCAAGAGTCAAGACTAAATAAGTGGTAGTTAGTTAGTGACAAGAAATTATAGGCCTTCTCCAGAGACTTTTATGGGAAATAGAAAAGAGATAGCTATTGCAAATCAATAGGAGCATGCATTTGACATGTCATTATGAGAGACTGCTCAGCAGCAAATTTGATAGGTGAACCAATATAGACAAATAGTTGAACAAAATCAATGAAACTGCTAGTTTTGAAGCACATTATGATAGCTAACCAGGCATTAGCAACTGAAAACCCACAGCTATCAGGCAAGTTATCTTCAGAGTCAGATTGGTATCACTTTCCATAGCTCAGAAATTTGGAATAAGCCCATAGCTCAGCAATCCTGAATAAACCCATAGCTCAGCAACCCTGAATAAGCCCATAGCTCAGCAATCCTGAATAAGCCCATGGCACAGCAATCCTGAATAAACCCACAGTTCAGCAATCCAGAATAACCCCCTAGCTCAGCACTCCTGAATAAACCCATAGCTGAGCAATTTTGAATAAACTCATAGCTGAGCAATCCTGAATAAACCCATAGCTCAGCAATCCTGAATAAACCCATAGCTGAGCAATTCTTACTTCAGCTTTTATCTACTGAGAACTATTATTGAACCTGATTGAGCCACTTAAAATTGCAAACCTTGGTCTAGATACAATATACCATGGCTACTGTTACTATGTAGCGTCGACCTGGGTGACTCCCCGCAGTCGAAAACCTGGGGTGACTCACTGCACCCCACTTTTGGGCACTAAAACATTGGAAATTACAATATTTGACTACCAGACTTGAAAGAGCAGGTCTTAGTTAGTAAGTCTCTGCTACTTGTAGAAATTTGATGCGCACACAGAATTTATGAAAAATTGCCAAAGTGAAGGTGTGTTTTTCAGGTCCCTGATAATTTTAGTTTGGAAAATTTGACGTTCCGCAAACTTTGATGCTGTGGCTAGAGTTTCCATTGGATTAGGGCCAAATTCAAGGGTAAAACTCAGAATATGTTGTATTTTGTTGGGTATGAAGGATTTTGGGAAGAAATGTAAACTTTTGTAGATGAAAAGTAATTAAATGCTATTCTACACACATACAAAGGCATCTGGAAGTACATGCCCCACAATAATGATACCACAGCTAATTTCAAAATGCATAACTAATTTTATAATGACCCGATATTTTCAACACATGGTGACAAGTCTAGGCCTAAGTGTTGACTTATGTTCAACACCCAGGAACAATTTTTTTCTTCATAATTTCCTATCTAGATAACAATACCTTATCTAGCATGACTTGTATTCATGTTAATGCAATAAGTTTGCTATAGAATTGAAGAAATTGTTTTTTTACCTGTTTTATCGTATTATTAAAAAAATCATTCTTTCGTAATATTCCCCAATTTACCAATACTTTAGGGTCATAATTAGTTCAGGATGTGGAGAAAAGACTTCCAGTAAAGTTAGATTGCAATTATATAAAAAAAACTTTATTCAATGCTGTGAAATCAGAAAAAAATTATTCCTTCCACAGTCAAGCATGACGGCAGCAAAAGACGAGCATAAAAAAGACCTGTCAGACGTTATATTTTACATAAAATTTTATTTGAAGCAACTGATATATACTAATATAAGCATGCTCTATCTATTGGTACTCTCAAACTTTTAATTTGAGTTTCAATTATTGATATATGGGGGGTGCGGGGAGTCACCCGGTTTGGGGGTGGGGAGTCACCCCTAGCTCACCGCATAGTTTTTCATAAATATCTTTTTTTTATGGACTGCTAGAATGTTGAAACTTATGGTGCTCCATGGTTATAATAGTAGCTATACACACCGTAAATACGAAGTTTCTTTGCGGTGTACTTTTTGAGTTATTTCAAAGTGTGCTCAAAATGCGGGGAGTCACCCAGGTTGAGGCTAAAACCTTTCATTGGCAGTTTGTCATTAGAAGCTAGCTACATACCACATAAAATCTGTTGTATGAATTTTTTTTTTTCAAACTGTGTGTGGCATGACCACAGAACATGTAAATGTTCAACTTTTCAATAAGTAATTCCTTTTCTCTCCATTAACAATTGGTGCAATCCATTTTCATAATAAGCCTGTAGCTAGCAAAACTGTATTGTAAAATATTCAACACTTAGAAACACAACCACTATCTACCAACTTTGCAGGATCATTAGCAGCTTCGCAGTAAAATTATTGATCTCCATCATTTTTGCACAGGCAAGTTGATTCTACTTGCCCCCAGAAAATTGCTACCATAAACAAGCTAGGTCCCAGCAAAAATTAGATATAAAAAATCATTTTAAATTGGAGCAATCTATCTACAACCCAGCAACTGATAAGCAGCAAAATTGAGAGGCCCAAACTCATGAAATAAATAGCTAAATGATAGATACTTACAAAAATTGAAAGTTTTCATATAACTCTGGACTTAGCATTTGAGAGCCAAGAATGACAAATCCACCAGAACCTTTGAGAGGTGCATAATAATATAACACTGACTTAGATGTGATTGGCTCCAAGCCAACATCTTTGAGAGTGGCATTTAGTCGCTCCATGATAAAGCAAAAGGACAGCTATGTAGTACAAGGTATTCCTGAAAAGTAATTGGCAAGGTGAGTAAAAAATAGTGTAACAGCCTTGTAGCCATCTGTCATCAATTAAAAAATTGTTGCTTACTATACCAAAATTTTAGAACCTTCCACAGTTCTACACATTTGAATAACAATTTTGTAAGACTGAATAACTATTTTAACTATTTTTTGGCATTATTTATTCAAAAAAGTTGGCTAACTTTGGGTTCAGTAACAACCCACTAACTGCAAAAAACACTCAAGTCTAAAAGGAAATGGTGTCAAAATATTGATAGCTCAGTGTGAACCCTAACACAAACCATTAGCTAAAGGGTAAGGGGTCCAATGTTGACACACCCGGCCCTCTGTTGACGCAACACTTATAAAAAAACTCCAAGAGCACAGAGGAAACGGTTAGAAGTAGATTAAATCTGATCGCTGCTAAAATAAATTTATATATCATGCATCTATGCCACCAATAATAAAAAAAATAGTATAAATTTTGATCTGAAGTTCAGAAATCATGTTTTTTTCCATTTTCCTTAGTAAAAGCTATGGATTGTGTGTTTAAATAATCCCAAATTAGCTAACTTCAGTATATTTGATTAATTAAGTTGAGAATTAATAAGTAAACCATACCAAGATTTTCTTCTTGTGTGTCTTCATACTAGATGAGTTGAAGTGCAATAACACCAACACCCCAACCATCAAACAATTCAGGAAGTCAGAATCATAATGCCAAAGTAGGACACAAATTCAGATTAAATTTATTCAATAATTTCATCGTTGATTGTATTGCACCTTGAAAAACGAAGTGCAAGCCTCAATTTGATTCATCTTCTAAACTGTGACTACTCGATAAGTCACAAACTAAAAGGTTGTCAAAAAATTTAACATATTTGGGGAGGCCGTCAGTTTTTGAGATGGAGATGGCTAATTCGAGTGCGTGCAGCTCTGCAGAAAATACAGAGGCCACTTGGGGTAGGGTGGCCGAACGGGAGGTCCCTTTGCCTACGGTGTTGTAGTGCTACAATATGTTGAACTAAATTCTTTGTTTTATCCTGTGTTCAGTTAGATGTTCAAACATTTATACATCATTCTTTCTGTTCTAGATAAAGTATGTGCAATTTCATTAGGGCAACTCCTCTTCACCCAGTGCCTACAGTGATGAAAATAATGATAGCTTGATGAAACTTTGAAGAACCACCCTCCAGGTAATCATTCAGAACCTCTCATATTGGTGTGGTCAGTCAGTCTGATGAGGCGTTTCCTTCTAACCAGGAAAGTGTGCTGAAACATATATAGAGCGCGTGAATTTGTCTGTAGCCAGTCTATATTGCCTTGGCTCCCTCAGTCTTTCTGTGTGTTGTTATAATAGCTAGATGTACAAATATTTGATAAACAATCTTATCTGAGATTGAATAAAATAATAAAAACAAAGTTCCTTAATTGCCAAATTAGTACACCGGTCTCAATCTACAAATTTATGGAGTAATATCTAGATCCATTTGCTTGGGACCCTGAACAGGGACAGGTGATTGTGATTGAGGTGGCTTCATTACTAAATTATTCAATTCTGACTGAGGGAGCTGGGGTGATTGACTTCCACTTGAGTTGGATGTTGCAGAGTGGAACCGATTATCTTCTGGCTTAATCATCTACTGCAGACATTTATTCTGGTACATTGGAGACAGATCAAGCCATGTCTGCCATAAGGCTTAGTAGCATGTGTGATCTCCTTCAAATTCGAGCTGTCCTGTGACATCTGAGGCAGAGCTGTGTGCACACAGACTTTCTTGCATGCAGTATTAATAATGTGGAAAACAGAGGATGTCTTTTGGAGAATTTAGATGCCATTAATGACCTTCTGTTCCCCGAGTGGATTTCAAGTACAACAGGACTCTTAACACTGCTGTCTGTGGCTTCTGAAAACCTTCAGAAACTTCTCAGCCTTTCATCAGAAGTTTTTGAAATACCAATGCTGACATCAAATTCTCTGCGGTTAAGTTATACGGCCTGGATGCAGATCCTTATTGACCTCATGATCAGTAGTTACTGGAGTAGAACATATGAAGAGAAGTTGACAAAAAAGGATTACGTGAAGCCACCCAAGGAGTTGTGTGGTGGAAGGATGACAAGTACTCATCAGTCAATTGGAAGATCTGAGAGTTGTGTTGGGAGGTTTACTGATGAGTCAACTGAACTCTCAAAAGCTGCAAGGACAGTTGAACCTCACTCCAAAGGTGTTCTTGGAGACCCTAGAATGTCCTTTGGTCTAAATTTTTACAATGCTCTAGATGTAGAAATATCTGATACCAGTGATGCTGCAAAGGATGAGTTGTTCAGTGACACAGACTCTTTGGAAGCCCCAAATTGCTCAAAAAATTTCTCTTAAAAGGATGTTGTCACTCCTCAAGGTTTTCATGAGTCAGGAAAGCAAACCCTTGGTTTCTTCTTGAGAAGGTTTGAACATTATTTTCACATCAAATATGATGGCAATGAGCGAGATAGCACACAAGAATTAGGTACCTTTTTGTCAGGCAAGACTAGAGAAGCATTTGAAGCCCTTGGGGGGGCCCATCTCAGGTACTGTGATATGAAGATGGCTCTTCTGAAGTTGTACAAAGGACGCAGTACAGGAAGGGTTCACCAATATAGATGAGAACTCAGACAAGCTTCTTTGAAAGTGGGGGAGTCTTTCACGATCTACTGCATGAGGCTCCAGGAGATTGCTAACGGGGCATTCCCACAAAACACCAAGCAACAGCTGATGAAATTGAAGGGTCAACTACTTGCATCTGTTCCGGAAAGGTTTACTAATTGTATAGAGGAGAAAGAGGAAATGAAGTTTCTGTCTGGAATGGGCAAAAAGCTGACCTGGCAAGATATTACTAAAATTGCTGAAAAGTTGGACAGAAAATATAGAAATAATAAAAACCTTAGGAGCCCAGTATTTTTAAAAACACTAGGATTGAATCACCAAACACGGAAACAAGAGATTGAGAGTGAGCACAAGAAGAATAACAGTTACAGAGCCCTTATTGAACAACAACTTATGGGCAGATCTTCGAAACTTTTTCAATGTCAGTACTGTGGTTGTCATGGTCATCTAGAGAGCCATTGTTGGTTGCTACGGGGTGCCTGCAAACAAGTGGGAGCCAGAGTCATGAGTATAAGCAACGTCCTAGTTACTCAGTTGCAAGGTGTTCTCTATGTTCTGGCCAGCACCTTGGAAAAGACTGTTTTATGCAACAGACATGAAACCTGTCAATACAGTAAATAAATAATTTAGCTATCTCATGTTGTAACCCCTTGAACGTTTTCTGCAAAATTGTGGCTAGGATTGCACGAGAGAGCAAGCTAGTAGAAGAACATGCATTCATTGCTAGAAAAAAATCTTGAAAAAATCTTTTAATTATTATTTTCAACCTTGTTGATTTATTGTAGCAGCTGTCAAAGTTACTATGGTTTGTTTTGTATAAAAAAACTCATGCCAATGTTGTTAATCATTGCAACAATGCAAAACTCATAAACCATCTGTTGATGGCAAATTATATACTCCTCTGCAGCTTCATCTGGAACTACATCTTTAGGTATTGCAAGTGTCTTGATGGTAGCTACTGTATTCCTCCCTATTGCTAGTCTTGTTTTTCATTTTGCAAGGTTGAAAGCCTTCTATCATTAGCATAGAATTTGAAATTGTAAAGACTTTGTTGGCCTTAATTGATCTGCTTTCAGTAACATTTGCTGGCTATACAAGGTGAAGTTCGGCACCTAACACAGGCTGGAGGGGAGGAGTGTTGTAGTGCTACAATATGTTGAGCTAAATTCTTTGTTATATCCTGTGTTCAGTTAGATGTTCAAACATTTATACATCATTCTTTCTGTTCTAGATGAAGTATATGCAATTTTATTAGGGCAACTCCTCTAGGTTGATGAAACTTTGAAGAACCACCCTCCAGTTAATGATTCAGAACCTCTCATATTGGTGTGATCAGTCCGTCTGATGAGGCGTTGCCCTTTAACCAGGAAAGTGTGCTGAAACATATATAGAGCGCCTGAATTTGACTGTAGCCAGTCTATATTGCCTTGGCTCCCTCAGTCCTTCTGTGTGTTTTTATAATAGCTAGATGTACAAATATTTGATAAACAAATTTATCTGAGATTGAATAAAATAATAAAAACAAAGTGTTCCTTAATAGCTAAATTAGTACACCAGTCTCAATCTACAAATTTATGGAGTAATATCTAGATTTGTTTGCTAGAGATCCTGACGAGTGGTTTTAGGTAGACACCTAGTTTGGGCTGCCTACACTACTTCAACGGCGGCAGCTCCCACTACATCCAAGGTTTTGGAGCTGTCAGTGTAAATATGGCTTTGCTCAGTGTAATGTTCAGCAAATAGCAAGAATTCTTGGCGGCATACAGAGGTTCACAATTGACTCTGCATTATACTTATATTACTTAACACATTATACGTGCATCACAAGCACCTATTGCTATTAAGTAATTGCATCTTTTGATCTCATTTTTTTGCATCTATGTTGAGGCACCAATAAATATTTTTTTTTTATAAATTATGTTCTGAAGTTCAGAAATCATGTTTTCTACATTTTCCTTAGTAAAAGCTATGGATTGTGTGTTTAAATAATTGCAAATCAGCCAACTCCAGTATATTTGATTAATTTAGTGTATTTCTTGCAGGACCATTGTTGAGCATCCCAGGTCACCATTTACACTAACACAACTCAATAGAAAATTATGGGGAAGGGGGTAGGGGTTGCATCAACATAGAGCCATCGTAATGGGGTGGTCCAGCAATAATGTTTTTTTCAAATCATTGCAAAAAGATCGTTACAAACAGAAGCATAACATAGGGTAATGGATCTTATTAACAGTGGCCATAAGATTCATTTAGTTGTTATACTTTCAGGGCAACACTGGGTAAAACCTGCGTGAACATAGGGCCAACCTATGTTGACGCATGTCCAATGCGGCTAAGTGTTAATTACCCCAAATAGTGATCCTAGCGGAGTTATGAATAATTGAGCTGTCAAGTATATGCAACGGAGTTGCATATATACCTATCAGATCTAACCTAATTAGTGGTACATGCTTCTAACCCGCAGTGCAAATTTATGTTTCTAACCCATGTGGCAAACATACGTATTACTCTTGGTACGTAGTTCTAACCAGTGCAATCGACATACAGCTAAGATGATGTCAGAAATTTAAACACACAATGCTTGCGGCAGATATTGGATTGAATTTTTTTTTAACTAATGGAGACGATGACAAACACAAACTTATACATTTTACCATGCAGACATTAACAGAGGATTTTTCCACCATAACCCTATGTTTTTCCAATAGGGTCTAAGCCTAAGTGTTGACTTTAGTTTGACACCTACTAGAATTGGAAGACAGAGCGTACACACCGACCAGTTTGCACAATTTGTCAGGCAGCGCACGCAAACATTGATAAGAAATATGTGATGAGCACGTGAAATCTTGAGATGAAGCGCACGTGAAGACACCTTTCAAAATATTGCACGTGGAGACAGTACATTGCACATTAACAATTTTTCAAAAATATTTGTTGCGCTAAAATTTCATGCACGCATTTTCCTCCATAGCATATTGATTCAAGCTGACACCAAGATTCATAACCACTGCGCATCACCATCATTGAAAAACTACTAATTTATGTGACCAAACAGTCCGAATTGTCATCGGTTACTGAGAGAAACAAACATGAACCAGTAGCGCATTTTTTTAGCGCGGGAATAAAAAATTGACGATTCACAATACAGATACAGATACAGACACTAGGCCACGGCCCCCAGGAAGGGGGGTGGCCGATGGCAAGGCTCACCTCACATGCTCACACTCGCACAACTTAGCCCTTTTGTGCTAAAGGGTCTGGCCGGTAGCACCTCAACTTACACTCTGGGTCCCGACTGCACCAAGGAACCGTCGTCAGCAGCAGGGCCCGACAGTTTTCACTGGTTTACCCCCGCCGCGTCATAATGGCCGGGCCCCCCCCACCCACGACATCCCGACAGCGGGATGCCAAGGGCGGGAAAGCACATCAGAGCTGTGTCAAAATCAACCATTCACAACCATTCTCCACTCACGCCTGTTCATTGCACGCTCTCTCGCCACCTCCACATTCATGTCTCTTCTTCCCAACGCCTGCTTCAGACCATCCATCCATCCACCCTAACTTTGGTCTACCTCTAGGCCTGCGACCACTCGCCTCCACATTCATCACCCTTTTCACCAATCTCCCTTCATCCATCCTCTCCATGTGCCCAAACCATCTCAGTACACGCGAATCCACTCTGTTATCCAACTTTTTCCCCATCCCTGTTCTGATTCAAACCACGTCGTTGGTAATCCGGTCCCTCAGCGTTACTCCAGCCATGCTCCTCAAACACTCCATCTTAAAAACATTCAACCTTCTTCTCTCTTCTGCTCTCACCCCCCAAGCCTCAGCTCCGTAGAGTACAGTTGGGACAACAACACCCTCATACAGCCCTCTCTTTGCTTTCATCCCCAACATCCTACAGCTCATTACACTCTTCAGTGCACCCAACACTTCACATCCCTCCTTCACTCGCACCTTTACTTCAGTTTCCACTGGTTCAGTTTTCTCCACATGGGAGCCCAGATACTTAAAACACTGAACTTCCTCCAAGAGCTCTCCATTTAGGGTGACACTAATTTTGCTTGCATCGACAGTCCTC
>SDVV010035534.1:0-11049 GCA_016164225.1 Gammarus roeselii
TGTATATATATGTATATATATGCATATATATGTATATATATGTATATATATATATAAACAAATCATGTTAAAAAAACTCGCATCCCTCCCCTGCAGCCTGTTCAACTCTCGTTGTTCTGTAGACGCGTAATCCACTTTCCTCCCCAAGGGCTACACGTAGACTAAGCAAAGGGAAAGTGACACGGTAACATGAACAACTTTCCAAGGAATAGTGCCACCGCCCACAGCGCTGAAGACGAGCAGCGGGGCTTCTTGGGCGCCTTCCCCCATCCCCGCCTCGTCCTCTTGGATCTCGTTACAGAGTAAACGAGGGTGGGGCTGAATGAGGGGGTAAGTGGGAGAGGATGCAATGAGAGCTGTACACGCCTACTATGCACTCGAAATAGAATTACCGTTGCATAATTATTTTATTAGTATTAAATAATTTATTTCCATCGTTTGGTATTGGGTTTCCAATTATTAAATATAAGACATGAAACTTAATTTAAAATACACTATTTGACTTGACAAAAACGAAAATTTTATTTCTATTCGTTGCAGAGCAATAGTATCATCGATGTTCAAGCAGAGAACGTCTATTTTGTGAAAAGAATCTTCACTACATCATAGCGTTGAGAAAACCACTACTAACACGCAAGGTTGAAAAGTTACAAAAACATTGGGTGAGGAAATCCCAAATACATGGAGTTGGAAATAAACAAATACATGGGTGAGAAATCACGCATACATGGGGTTAGGAAGTCCCGAGAACATGAGGTTGGGAAATCGAAATGTGCTAACATGTTGTAATGAGGGGTCTACATTGTTGCACAACGCCTATCTAAAGGTTGAAGAAACACGCTCTTACTATCTTTTATCTGTCATCCAATGGTTTCCATTTACTCCAGTTATCATTGAGGGCATTTGCGTTGGATTCCACATTATGGAAACAAAGGCTATTATATCACACTGTTTGTGTTAAGGAAAACAAGTGAGTAAAGGCAATTATATCACACTGATCGTGTAAAAGAAAACAAATGAGTAAAGGCTCTTATATCACACTGATCGTGTAAAGGGAAACAAGTGAGTAAAGGCTATTATATCACACTGTTCGTGTAAAGGAAAACATGAATACCAAAATACTCGGATGATACGCACCAAGTCTCGTCAGCAAGAGCTGTTCTCAACCCAATATTCGCTTCTTAGATATGCATAGTATTAACTTATGACTAAGGGTAGGGAATAAATCTCACCAACTGTAGCTGAATAAGCTGAGCCAAATACTGTATCTGAATAAGCTGGGCCAAATACAGTAACTGAATAAGATACTGTAACTGGATAAGCGGGGCCAAATACTGTTTTTGAATAAGCTGGGCCAAATACAGTAACTCAATAAGCCGGACCAAATACAGAAGCTGAATAAGCCAGGCCAAAAACATTAACTGAATAAGCTGAGACAGATACAGTAACTGAATAAGCCGGGCAAAATACTGTAACTGAATAAGCTGGGCCAAATACTGTTATAACACTCCGTTTTTACTCCTAAAATATGTAGCCAAAGTGTGAGTTTCTGACGATGCGAGCGGCAGGATTAGGGCTAGCCACCCCCGAAAATTGCTTCCTCCAGAAAACAGATGAGTGCCTTCGGATTTGGTTACTCGTCGAAGACCCGTCGTTTAATGGGAGGTCATTTGTGCCTGTCTGTTGTAACGAGATCAGCAGTTTTGGTGACCGGTGTAGGGGTAACAGCAGCTGGCTATGTATTAATTCTCTATAGCCTTCATAGCCCTGTATATATTACCAAAATGGAGGAGGAGTCAGGGATGATTTTGGTATGCCATTAGGAGATATGGAACCGGGGGGGACACGCCCCTCAGAGGTTGACGAACGGTGGGGCTACTCCCTGATTTGATAATTCCCTTTAACACGTTATACTGTAGCGCCCATCGCTTCGTGGCAGCAAGTCGCAGAATCAGAGGCACCTCTTGATAGACCGACAGTGTAGAGTAGGACACTGTAGGGTAAACTCCGAATTCACAACGCACCGTCTCTTTTTGTCTATTTTAATCGCTTACAATTATTAGCCTCCGCGTTCATGCAATTGTAAACTTATACAAATATCATAACAGCTACACACTATCAATCATACACCTTGACTTGCAGCTGCTCTTATTTCAGTATCACACTCATTATTCATGTTCGTTTGAGAAGTACCCTGTTCACTTGTTATTGTTACATTATTTAAAATAATATGATAAAATATCTTGTCTTCATTGCAACCTTGCTCCCCCTTTAACGTATTTCAACAACCTTTATACTAAAGTTTACAACAATACTATATCTGACTAAGCTGGGCAAAATACTGTATCTGAATAAGCTGGGCCAAATACTGTATCTGAGTATGATGGGCCAAATACTGTAGCTGAATAAGCTTGGTCAAATCCTGTATCTGAATAAGCTGGGCCAAATACAGTAACTGAATAAGCTGGGCCAAATTCTTTATCTAAAAAAGCTGGGCCAAATACAGTAACTGTATAGCTGGGCCAAATACAGTAACTGAATAGCTGGGCCAAATACTGTATCTGAATAAGCTGGGCCAAATACTGTAGCTGAATAAGCTGGGACAAATACTGTATCTGAATAAGCTGGGCCTAATACAGTAACTGAATAAGCTGGGTCAAATACTGTATCTGAATAAGCTGGGCCAAATACTGTATCTGAATAAGCCGGGCCAAATACTGTATCTGAATACGCTGGGCCAAATACAGTTGTCATGATCAGCCTCCGCTAGCACATATATTTGGAAACATTGCTAACCGAACATTACCACCAAGAGCTGCGTTGTATATGCCCTAGAAACTGTAGGTCTTAGGCCTGTGAACCCTAGCTTAAGTTACACGAAAAAATCCCTTGCCTTGTATATTTTCAGTTCCCCTCAAAAAGCAGGTGGTGTTCCATATGGATTACATGACGTGGGAGACGTTGACGAGTGGAAGGCAATTTGCCCATCCTGTTAAACTTGACAATTCAGCATTGTGTAGCCGGTATCCCATAACGTAGAAGGGTAGTGTTAGCTCAGGGGTATCGTAACCAGAAAGATGGGAGGAGCCTGTAAATTAGTTACCGGCCTAAGTTTATTTTGTATGCCAATAAGGTCAAGGCTTGAAGACACCACGCCTCTTTGGGGAGGGCCCAAAAGGTGAGGGGTTCCCTTATTGGAGGATTACTTCATACACATAAACGAGGCCCTCCCATATTATTTCAGGGCGCAGACCTGAAGTATAGATCTCATATCATTCCAGTAGCGGATCCACTGGATGGAGGTATGACCGACTTCAGATGCGGTTAGCCCTCAGTATCTCATATTTAGATGCGTCTGATTTAGCTCTTCAGCGTTAATTTTGTGTGACAGTTTTTGCTAGATATACTGGTATGCGTTCAAACTTGAGGCGGGTAATAATCACTCAGTTCTTATGTCCTGTGTTTTGTATCTCCCTACAGGGTGGGTCTTCACCGTCTTCGCCTTTGCGTCGCCTTTGCGTCGCTTTTGCTTCGCTTTTCGTTCTACGCTTACGCTATTCGCTCTACACTTACTACATTTCTTTATGCTGATCATTTACACTTTTGTTCCGTTGTGTCCGTCATATTACAATCAATGTTTAGTGCTATAGGGCGAGTTCAACTGTTGACATGTTACTTGTTTCAAATCAAAAACAATATTATAAAACCACTGTTTAATCGTTTGTACCTTTCATTTATACATGATTATAAGAAACGTAAAAACCAGAACACAACACAGTAACAGAATAAGCTGTGCTAGATACAGTAACTGAATATGCTGGGCCAGATACAATAACTGAATAAGCTGGGCCAGATACAGTAACTAAATAAGCTGGGCCAGATACAGTAACTGAATAAGCGGGCCAAATACTTTAGCTGAATAAGCTGGGTTAAATGCAGTAACAGGGTACATTTCCTGAGTATTTTGACCAAATCTTCTACGATGAAATTAGGCGAAGGCATTAATTAAATATTATTAGGCAATGTATTTTGCATCTGCTCTCTTAAATAAAACATACCATGCTAATGCCATGAGGTACACATACCATGCTGATGCCATGAGGTAAACATACCATGCTGATGCCATGAGGTAAACATACCATGCTAATGCCATGAGGTACACATACCATGCTAATGCCATGAGGTAAGCATACCATGCTAATGCCTCGAGGAAAACATACCATGCTAATGCTATGAGGTAAACATATCATGCTAATGCCATGAGGTACACATGCCATAATTATGCCGTAAGGTAAACATGACATGATAATGCCATGAGGTAAAGATGCCATGCTGATGCCATGAGGTAAACATGCCATGCTAGAGTCATAGGATAAGCCTGACATGTTAAGGCCATGAGACTAACATGCTCAAAATTAAAACATTGCTAAAAAATCAGCCAAAACTTGGGCTGTTGTTCACGAGGTACTAGTGGTAGTATTTGCTATTGTATGAAATGGAAGCATGAAATCAGTAATTTTTATTAAGTTAGTAGTTATGCGGCGTAATTGTGTGATGCCCGAATCACCAGCGGCCTCCTTCTCGGCAGCAATAACACAGCAGCGTCCTCCTTCCCGGTTGCAATAACAAAGCAGCGTCCTCCTTCTCGGCAGCAATAACACAGCAGCGTCCTTCTTCTCGGCAGCGATAACACAGCAGCGTTCTCCTTCTTGGTAGCAGAATCACAGCAGCGGCGTCCTTCTCGGCAGCAATACCACAGCAGCGTCCTCCTACTCGGCAGGAATCACACAGCAGCGGCTTCCTAATTGGCAGCAATACCACAGCAGCGTCCTCCTTCTCGGCAGCAATACCACAGCAGCAGCCTCCTTCTCGGCAGCAATACCACAGCAGCGGTCTCCTTCTCGGCAGCAATAAAACAGCAGCGGCCTCCAAATTGACAGCAATAACACAGCAGCGTCCTTCTTCTCGGCAACGATAACATAGCAGCATCCTCATTCTCGGTGGCAGAATCATAGCAGTGGCGTCCTTCTCGGCAGCAATACCACAGCAGCGTCCTCCTTCTCGGCAGCAATAACACAGCAGCGGCCTCCTAATTGGCAGCAATACCACAGCAGCGTCCTCCATCTCGGCAGCAAAACCACAGCAGCACCCTCCTTCTCGGCAGCAATACCACAACAGCGGTCTCTTTCTCGGCAGCAATACAACAGCAGCGGCCTCTTTCTTGGCAGCAATAGCACAGCAGTGGTTTCCTTCTCGGCAGCAATAATACAACAGCGGCCTCCTTCTCGGCAGCAATACCACAGCTGCGTCCTCCTTCCCGGCAGCAATAACACAGCAGCGGCCTCCTTCCTGGCAGCAATACCACAGCAGCGGTCTCCTTCTCGGCAGCAACAACACAACAGCAGTCTTCTTCTCTGCAGCAATAACACAGCAGCATCCTCCTTCTCGGCAGCAATAACACAGCAGCGACCTACTTCTTGGCAGCAACAACACAGTAGCGGTCTCCTTCTCGGCAGCAATACCACAGCAGCGTCCTCCTTCTCGGGAAGAAATAACGCAGCAGCGTCCTCCTTTTCGGCAGCAATACCACAGCGGCAGCCTCCTTCTTAGCAGCAAAACCACAGCAGCGTCCTCCTTCTAGGCAGCAATAACACAGCAGCGGTCTCCTTCTCGGCAGCAACAACACAGCAGCGGTCTCCTTCTCAGCAGCAATAACACAGCAGCGGTCTTCTTCTCGGCAGGAATAACACAGCAGCGGTCTCCATCTCGGCAGCAATAACACAGCAGCGGTTTCCTTCTCGGCAGCAATAGCACAGCAGCGGTCTCCTTCTCGGCAGCAAAAACACAGCAGCGGTCTCCTTCTTAGCAGTAATAACTCAACAGCGTCCTCCTTCTCGGCAGCAAAAACACAGCAGCGGTCATTTTTTCGGCAGCAATAACACAGCAGCGGTCTTCTTCTTGGCAGCAATACCCCAGGATCGTCCTCCTTTTTGGCAGCAATACCACAGCAGCGTCCTCCTTTTTAGCAGCAATACCACAGCAGCAGCCTCCTTCTTGGCAGCAATACCACAGCAGCGTCCTCTTTTTTGGCAGCAATACCACAGCAGCAGCCTCCTTCTCGGCAGCAGTAACACAACAGCGACCTTATTCTTGGCAGCAACAACACAGCAGCGGTCTCCTTCTCGGCAGCAATACCACAGCAGCGTCCTCCTTCTCGGCAAGAAATAACGCAGCAGCGTCCTCCTTTTCGGCAGCAATACCACAGCAGCAGCCTCCTTCTTAGCAGCAAAACCACAGCAGCGTCCTCCTGCTAGGCAGAATAACACAGCAGCGGTCTCCTTCTCGGCAGCAACAACACGGCAGCGGTCTTCTTCTCGGCAGCAATAACACAGCAGCGGCCACCTTATAGATGCAATACCACAGCAGCGGTCGACTTCTCGGCAGCAATAACATAACAGCGGTCTCCTTTTCGGCAGCAATAACATAGCAGCGTTCGTCCTTCTCCTCAGCAATACCCCAGCAGCGGCCTACTTCTTGGCAGCAATAACGCAGCAGCGGTCTCTTTTTTGGCAGCAATAAAACAGCAGCGTCCTCCTTCTTGGCAGCAATAACATAACAGCGGCCTCCTCCTTGGCAGCAATACCACAGCAGCGTCCTCCTTCCCGGCAGCAATAACACAGCAGCGTCCTTCTTCTCGGCAACGATAACACAGCAGCGTCCTCATTCTTGGTAGCAGAATCACAGCAGCGGCGTCCTTCTCGGCAGCAATACCACAGCAGCGTCCTCCTTCTCGGCAGCAATAACACAGCAGCGACCTACTTCTTGGCAGCAATAACACAGCAGCGGTCTCCTTCTCGGCAGCAATAACACAGCAACGGTCTCCTTCTCATCAGCATTAACACAGCAGCGGTCTCCTTCTCGGCAGCAATAACACAGCAGCGGTCTCCTTCTCGGCAGCAAAAACGCAGCAGCGGCCTCCTTCTCGGAAGCAATAACACAGCAGCGGCCTGCTTCTCGGAAGCAATAACACAGCAGCGTCCATTGATCTTTTACTCAAAAGTACACATGTATTTATGAACCACTGAAGGGTTGAAGAACTCTGCGATCAAATGCGTGCTATTTAAATTAAAAATAAATTTAGTTTTCAGTGAAAAGCTATCTAATATGAGCTTAATGTAAGGACCAAGGCATTCCAACGATAGTATATTGAGGTGAACATACCAGAGACTGAGAAAGACTGAGGCGGAGTTGGACACGGCGACGTTATTTTCATCCTACCCTGCTTGACAGGCGGCTTCATGGCAACAGATTTCGAGTCAAAACCGGTTGTTTACTCAACATTCCATTGAGTGACGCCAATACGACACCAACACGACACGAGCAGGACACCAACACGACACCAACGCAACACCATCACGATACCAACACTACATCAACACGACACCAACACGACATCTACACGATACCAACATGACACCTACACTATACCAACATGAAACCAACACGCCATCTACACGATACCAACACGACATCTACACGATACCAACATGATACCAATACGCATCAACCCGACACCAACACGACACCTTCATGATACCAGCACGACATCTACATGATACCGATACGATACCAACAAGACACCATTTCGTACGACCATCTCCACCGCAAGAGTTGCTAGAACTCCTTTGCGTTACATCCTCCCGAGTTGCCTGAACCTTCCTCTTGTCATGTTGCCGTAATTACGAGAGCCATTACGCTGAGGCGGCCACCATATGATATTAGTAATTATTGATTAAGATGTCAGGCGTACAACAGCTTAACTTTTTAAAGTCTCTAAGTTTAAGGAATGTCTTGATTGGCCTGCAGGGCTTTACACTTTCAACTCAACCTTGAGTGCTTCCTCCTCCTTCCTAAGGCTGGAGTTTGAACGCTGACCCTAAAGCCACCCTCTCTGGGAGAGTGTCGTGAGGACCGTCTCATGCTCCAGGAGCACCTCAGCCTGTCCCCTCTATGCGGAGAGAACTCGGGTCAGCACGGTGAGTGGGGGACAGTTTGCCAGCACAGTGAGTGGGGGACAGTTGGCCAGCAAGGTGAGTCAAGATCTGTTCACTTTAGCCAAGTATGGAATGGAATTACTTACGAGTTCATTATTTAAAGGGACACTCTACTGTCCATAAAATGCTGCTGCGTACGATGGGGCTCGTCTTTATAATTTCATCAATTTAAGTTCAATTCTATTTAAAGATGCGTCTTCTGAATAGATTTCCATAATTTTTGCCTTAGATGTGGTAATTGAGATTTTTGCGATAACGATTGAACTTTTTCAACAAATCGTGACTTGTTTTCAAGAATATAGCTTGCAGTTTTTTTATTGAATATTTATTTGAGATCATTTATCATAGGAATGAAAAAAATACATTGAAACAGATACTTGGACCCACAGATAGCGATATCTAATGATCATGTAAAATTTCACTTCCAAGTGGAAAGGAAACCTTTCTGGTCAAAATTAAGTATATGCTCGCTTTATTGTTCATATGAATGTTTTTTTTTGACGCTCAGCAACGAACGCACAAAAATAGACAAAACGACGATCGAAAACTAGAAGTTAATAGTATTTTTTTCTGATTAAGTGTATTAGATGAGTGAAATTTCACCACAATTCGTAACAATTTTGAAACATATTTAGAATATCATCATCACTCACACGATACAATTGTTATAATTATTTACGATAATTTAGATTAAACATGCGTATATGGTCTGTGTTGATAAGAACCGAATGTTAATAACAGGCTGATTGATGTCGTACTGCAAGGATGAAGATACATCAAAGTATCAAAGTTAAAGGATGAAGAAATGTCAGGACGTCAAAGTCTGAGGTTGTGGAGACCTCAGGGCATCAAAGTTTAGGGTTGTGGAAATGTCAGGGTGTCAAACACCGATGATGTGGAAACGGTAGGGCATCAAAGTTTAGGGTTGTGGAAATGTCAGGGTGTCAAACACCGAGGATGTGGAAACGTTAGGGCATCAAAGTCTGAGGTTGGGAAAATGTCAGGGTGTCAAACACCGAGGATGTGGAAACGTTAGGGTATCAAAGTCTAAGGTTGTGGAAATGTCAGGGTATCAAACACCGAGGATGTGGAAACGTTAGGGCATCAAAGTCTGAGGCTGTGGAAATGTCAGGGTGTCAAACACCGAGGATGTGGAAACAGTTAGGGCATCAAAGTCTAAGGTTGTGGAAATTTCAGGTTGTCAAACACCGAGAATGTGGAAACGTTAGGGCATCAAAGTCTGAGGTAGCGAAAACGTCAGGGCGTCATGGTCTATAGGGTTGAGGGCGTTAAAGACTAGGGTTTGGGAAGCGTCATGACATCAAACTCTAGGGTTATGGAAAATTGATGCTTTCAAAGTCTAGGGTTGTGGAGACGTCAGAGCACGGAAGTCTAGGATTAAGAAAAATCCAAATTGGGTACGTGAATAAAAAAGGTCTCGCTGAACAAGTCGAAGTCTTCCATGAAATGCATTTATCTATAATGAGGAGGGAGGGAGAGGGGGTAAATATTGTGGGTGTTCCTGAAAAGCTTGTTTAATATACTGCATTTCCCATCATAGAGGGTGCAAATAATACACCTCTCTCATGTGTTCACAGCTATTTATTCAGTATATCATGTAATATACTAAATGGATTTGAAAACATGCTAATGAACGAATTAAACTAAGTCGACGCGTTCAATAATGTGTTTTCTTCTTTACCGGTGACTACGATACCGAATAGACGAAACAGGGAGTTTTCTAAACCCTAATTTATCAATGATATATTTTACCAAAATAACATGGTTTGGTTAAAGGTTCATGATAATTTTTGAGCCACGGACAACGTAGGTCTTAATATTTGCTTTGATCCGAGAATAATGAGGCATGTGTACTTCTGAAGGCGGACGTTCTAGGATCCACAAGTGTCAATTTAATATTTGTATAATGGTGTGTCCAATAGCATGTATCTGTTGAAAGGGCCTTTTTACACCGATGACCAAGGTTCTGATATCAGGAAAGCTAAGCAATAAATCCCGGAGTTGTTTGAAAGACTAAAACAAGGGTAAATGTTGCGACGGCATGCTTAGTTGACTAATAGCGACAGCGTAAACCCTAAACATCATCTTAATATGGTGTTTGGGATGGATATTTAGGAGTAAACAACTGTCAATGTGATTTAAAAATATGGATAGCAAAGTATTTAATCAGATTCAAAGAGTATTTTCATCAAAATGATGTCCCGAAATTAAAATAAAACATAGGTAAACGGAACGGTAAAAAATATCGTTGTGAACAGCCAGGCACTGATCTTTTACTTGCCGATTATAACATTCCCGTTGTCCACTGTCTCACCTTATTGAAAAGGCTTAGTAAATAAATTCTGCCTTCTCCATCCCCCTCCGCAGTACTGATTGACGTATCAGGAAGAACCAGCACAGACTTGCTCGTGGTTACCACACCACTGCTCCCGATGCCGGTAGGGCACGTGCAAGCCAACGGGACAGTCTCAATGTAAGCAAGGCTCTGGGCGTCTCACATATATTCATACGAGATGAACTTTCTTAATTTGAAAATGAGCGCGTAAACTTAAGTGGGTGTACAATACCGGAGAAGGTTTGAATGCATAGTCACTGCTGTTGGTAACTTGCTGAGACGAATGCTCTCATTTCCACCAAATCTAAGTGTTTCCTGATATACTGCAATGCACCGTGGAGAGGCTTTTATCAGTATAATGTTACAATGTAACAGTGACGCAGCAAGGGTAAACCTGTAAGGGTTTGCAAGCCAAATCCTGCATTGCTCTCCCTCACGTTAAAATTATGTATGTATAGATATACAGCCTTTAGTATTAAATTATAAACTGTACAATGTAACATTAAGGTATCATACATATTTAAGTCATTGTATTAACCTCCACTGAAATGTGCCACAGATGCAGTATTCCCTCTGATGGCGGGATTCCCTCAGAGGTGGCAGTCCCAAAATTGTGTGGCGCCAAACAACCCTGGAGGG
>SDVV010035535.1:0-11049 GCA_016164225.1 Gammarus roeselii
AGGCCTAGAGGTAGACCGAAGTTTGGATGGATGGATGGTCTGAAGCAGGCGTTGGGAAGAAGAGACATGAATGTGGAGGTGGCGAGAGAGCGTGCAATGAACAGGCGTGAGTGGAGAATGGTTGTGAATGGTTGATTTTGACGCTGCTCTGATGTGCTTTCCCGCACTTGGCATCCCGCTGTCGGGATGGTCGTGGGTGGGGGGGGCCCGGCCATTATGACGCGGCGGGGGTAAACCAGTGAAAACTGTGGGCCCTGCTGCTGACGATGGTTCCTCGGTACATTCGGGACCCAGATTGTAAGTTGAGGGGCTACCGGCCGGACCCTTTAGCACAAAAGGGCTAAGTTGTGTGAATGTGAGCGTGTGAGGGTGTGAGGTGCGCCTTGCCGTCGGCCACCCCCCTTTCTGGGGGATGCGGCCTTGTGTATCTGTATCTGTATCTCGATTCTCTCGATAAAAAGCTATTTCTCTGTAATGAGTAAGATCCATATGGGGCCTTCTCCTCCTCCTGCTATCTTAACTACGCCCGACGTCTCCTTACGGGACGCCACTTCGCTAGACCTCATGAATGATGGGGCAGCCCGGCTCACGCTAATATAGGAAAGTAGGGGGTTGGGGGTTGCAACCGCAGATGACCGAGCGCACCCCCGCACCTAGAAGACACTTAGACCGATAGGCGCAAGACGTCACGCGCCGCCTAGCGGACGAAAGTTTATTTTCCCTAAAAACTCGAGGACAGTTGAGGAACTTAAGTTTCGAGATTCCCGAGTAAGGTTAAAAGACACAAAAGTCTAAATTGGTCAAAAAAACTACGTTCAACGGATTTTGTCTGATTTTTCTCTTCAGGATTCATTGAATAAAACCAGTAGCACAATGCAAACCATATGGCTCTCACTCATTAAAGAGAAATAGCTTTTTATCGAGAGAATCGAGATAACAAAAGTTATATTTTCCTTATAATGAAAATAAAGACATTATACTCTCTACATTGCAGAGTAAGATTAATTTCGTTCGTACTAATAATATTTACACTGCTTCGTAACGGCCAGTGTGTTTACCAAAATAAAACGGATTTTCCTGTAAGTGACAGTCGTGATTAGGCCTCGTGACGTGTATAGGGAATTAAAGAAAACTAGTCATGCTGCCGCAAGTGGGTGGTCGTCCATCGGTATGTGCATCATGCCGATCCCCGCTTGGTGTCACATATGACATGGTAGCGCGAACGGTCCTACATCGGCGTTCATCAGATGGTATTGAGTTATCCAGGAGTGCCTTGCATACAAGCGGTTGATGAATATTTGACCATTCCTGTTGGAAAACATGGCTTCCCATTCTCTAACTGAGGGTATGACTGCAATAATAATTTTTATCCACTTGTTGGCACATTTCATTCCGATGGGATGTAATTCGGGAGTTGCTGATATGGAACCAATAATGGATATTGATCATTTTTTCTTGATAGGCGTACACCAGTTATGCGAGAGAATTTGCCCGCTCATCCTCACGTGACCCAGGATCCAACAGAACTCGCCAAGCGGTCGAACTTATATTCATAATATATATATGTTTAATATATAAGTACATATTACATGAATATATGATATATATATGTGTAATATATATAATAATTAGTTATACCTAATATTTTCTGCAAAAATATGAGCGTAGGAATTGAGAAGTAGAAGACCGCCTACTGAAGAGAGCCAGGCTTGTTGTTATGCATTCTACTACTCACTAATCGTGGTCCACGCCCAGCTTGACGGCGATGTCTTGGTACTGGTGGCGCGAGGTTGCGATCAGCTCAGGCACACCAAGGCAGGTGAGCTGAGACGCCGCCACACGAGACGCCAAAGTCTCTCCCATCAGAGTGACCATTGGGGTACCAGCCCACAGAACATCCATGCCTACGGGAGGATGAAGGTTCAAAAGGACATAACGAGGAAAGTGAGTTGTCTTCCTAGAGAATTGGAGCCACGAGTAAGCCTACGCTGGATCACTTAGAGAAAGGGAGGTATAAAAGAGTGAGCAAGGAACACACAAGATATATTAATGATCTATTTTGTTGACTATTGGCAGAGGAGTCAGCAGTGGATATTGGTGCAAGAAACCATTTATAATGTTAACGAGTTACTTACCAGTGGTGTGTCCGTTACAGAGCGGCGTGTCAAGGCAGACGTCTACGAGCTGGCCCCGTCTCACGTGCTCCTCCTTAGCGGCCACATTAGAAAAGATGATGCGGCCTGGGCCAACGCCCAACTGCTGCGCCTGGGCCAGTAAGTTGGCCTCACCATGACCAGGGAAACGCAGTAGCCACATCACGCCCTTAGGGACGCGTTTTAGGATCTACGGAACACCAGATGAAATAGGATCGAAAGTTAGATTGCACCTCCACGGCCTTCCTTGTTGAACACATTTTAAATGAACATCAAACTCTTGATATCGTTCCAAGCAGCAGCGGAACAATCTCGTCTGCCAGTGTATCAAATTTGCAACACCTACCAGAGGGGAAAAAATCTGATATTACCAAGAAGTTTGACAATACCTTCCATAAACGTTTTGTACGTTCGGATCACATTAAAGCTGCAGGATATACTAATGAAATTCAAAATTTTATAAATTTCTCAGGACTCAAGAATTTATATTCTTTTTTAGTCATTTTGAGGAATTAAAAATCAATTAGTTATGACAGGGTGACATATTATAGAAATATCAAATACACATCATACGTACCATATGAACAACCTTTATTACTCATATATCCCTCATGTTAACTGGGAATTAAGGTACAGATACAGACACTAGGCCAAAATCCCCCAGCAAGGGGGGTGGTCGACGGCCAGGCGCCCCTCAAGTGTGTGTGTTTGCGAGTGTGTGTATGCAGGGGGGCGTAAATGAGAGTATGTGTACGTGGAGGGGTGAGATTGAGAGAGTAAATGCAAGTGGATGGGGGGGTGAGAGTGTGAGGATGCGAGGGAGTGTGTGGATGCGAGGGAGTGGGAATGAGAGTGAATGAATGTAAACATGTGACCTGCTGCCGCGTGGAAATGGCCCAGTGGTTTCCCGCCCTTCGTCGAATGACCCGGTGGCTCCTCCAACGCGGCACTAGGATATTGACGCTCCAACAAACGTAACCTGTAGATAACTACACAAAAACTGTGAAAAAAAAGTATATACACATGATATACTGTATATATACATATACCACCTTGTAGTGTGTCCTGGCTACGAAACCCAACGATCAAGCCTCTTGAGAATGTTCAAACAACCCCAAGAATTAACCCTCTGCAAAGGAACTAGTAAAAATGACGCGCCTCAGTGACTTGCATTCCCTCGAGTGGAAAATCCTTAAACAAGTGACCAATAAGATCGTAAGATCTACAGTCATCTGCGTTTGAAGTGAGTTCTCTGTTGGGAGCAGAATCCATGATTCGAGTCGCCCGGCCTCTGGGGAGATCTTTTCGGCCCGTGGTGGTGCTAGGGTCCATAGACTAGGGTCCATGGACCTGGGTAACTGGAGGCAAACAAGGATGAAAACTCCCAAGCAGAGGGATGACGCGGTGAGAGAACTGGGGACCCTTTCAGGAGGCCACCGCTCCCGGGCCTCCAAAAAAACAAACCCTTTTGAACGAAAATATGGTGACGACGATACGAATGAACGATTATGAGCGACAAAAAAGTCCAGCACAAAGTTCAACGCACCAAGAAGAGAGCAAGATACCAGCAAAGCCAGCTAAAAAAGCAGAAATGGAAGCAAGCCAAACCAGGAGAGGCAAGGCACAGAAACCGCCTAAAGAGGATAGCGGCTCCAGCACCTCGTACGCCTCAGACACTACCACACGATCTAGTCACAGGATCAGGAATACTCAAACAACAGCAACAACAGTTAAGAGTGGAGGCAAAAGCACCAACCCCTCGAAAGCAGTCCGGCCCAGCCAAAACAAAACATCAATGCTTTGTTTGTGGCAAGCAGAAATGGTGCACGGACTTCAAAGAGGCATGTTACGCAAAGCTGGGAGCAAGAAGCACGTGCCGCTTCTGCATGTGTGAAATGCAGAACGAAAAGCTGAAAGAGGAAAACCAGAACCTTAAACAGGAACTGCAAAACCTCAAGGCCACCCTGCAAAGCACTCCCAGAGCCACACAGCAAAACCCTGCAGCAACAGAGACAAAGCTCAGGGAATTAGAGAGGCTGGTGAAAGAACTCCGGAACGACCTCACAAAGCTGCAGGTGGTAAAAGCAGCGGAGGTTCCCCCCGCAGTAGTGAGGATCCCTCCCATAGTAGCGGAGGCCCCTCAAACACCAAGCAGGAACACCAGCCTCAACAACAACACTAACAGCAGAAACAGGTTCCAGGCTGGCCCTCTCCGGAGGAGAAGGGAAACAGCTGAGGATTTCTTCCTCAGAGGGGAAGACAGAAGCCACGCTCGAGGGAGCCCGCAAAAGCTAACCACTAGCGGCGGAGCACCCAACAGCCAAAGAGGAGGGGAAGCGGCTAAACGGCAACAAAGCCAAATCCGCAGAGCGACTCCAGCAAAACTGAACCACCAGGGACCTACCCGGTGAGACTACTGGGGAAACCAGACTTGCGGAGAAAGCCCCAGACCCCAACACAGAGGACACGGAGGCCACCAACAGCAAAAAGGAGGCCCCGACCTCAACCAAGCGTTAGCCAAGCAAGGCCACCCTGGTGGAACTACACCACCTCTACCCCCAGAGACCGAGGAAACCAGAAGAGAAACCGGAAAAACACTACTGGCTTCACATTGGTCTCTAACAGATCAAGGGCTCAGCCGGCTGCAAACCCAGAATTGCGCCTGTCAACCCAAAACAGGTACAGAGCTCTAGATGAGCCAGATACCCAAGCAACCAGTGCCCAGAAGAACAAAGGGCCAGAAAACCACAACAGCCACAACGAGCTGACCAACAACCTTGTTGGAGACTCGCTAGTGGGTAGGACTTGGAAACTACTTCACTAAGCAAAATCCCCTGAACCGGATTGCGAAAGCGATCCCAGGGGCGAACCTCTCCCGAGCCAGAGCGGCAGTGTCAAGCATGACCACCGACAAACGCAGCTCGATTATTGTATTAGCAGGAGGGAACGACCTCTTCCTGCGGAGGGGGCGAACCGGCCTCACCGAACCCTTCATGGCCAACTCCAAGGCCCTAATTAATACAGTAAAAGAGAAGAGCACCAAAGGCATCATCATCGGCCTTGTCCCCCGCCTGAGAATCTCAAATGAGGCGCACAGCAAAGCCACCGCCCTGAACAGAAGGGTGAAGGCACTGTGCAACACAGAAGGGGTGAGATTCATCGACCCTTGGAGCGACTTAGTGAACACGAGGGCGCTCTACAGGAAGAATGGAGTCTACCTCAACGCAGCAGGATCACGCCAACTGGCTGACCTTATTAACACGAGGCTCTATAAAGACCTCGGGCAACCCGCTAAACGAAGAGGTCCACAAACACCTGCACCCTCCCCACGCTCACATCCTAGCGATGGAGCAACCACCTCAACAGACCCACACACAGAGGGTAGCGGGCGGAGAAAGAGAAGGAGGAAAAGGAAGAGGAATAAACCCTCTCCCGCCCCTGACAGATTCACCGACTCCTCGGACACTGAGACCGTGTCCAAGACCACCCCCCAGCACAAAAACTGGAAACAAAGCGCCCCCAACGAACTCTGTGGAGGCCGCCAACACCGTACTGGCCAGACCTGAGCACGACATCAGCTCCAGCTCCACGAGCTCAGGCGAAGGTCAAACACAACACACCAGTGGAAGAGACACCACCACCAGCTCAGACACCAACACTGAAACCCCTGACGGCGAAACGATAATCCATCTGCAGCAGTCGATTATCGAAGAAACCGTCCCTGCGGAGGGAGCCTTTGACGACAGGGACAGGGCAAACCAACCTGACCCGGCGAACAGCAACGGCGCTGAATCGAGCGACAGCGGGACCGAAGCTGGCGCGCGTGGCAACCGCAGAGAAGACTCCGAGACTGACAGTGACAGTCAGAGTGATGACGAGGGAAACGACCCGGACCCTCGATCTCCCCCATCACCCCCCAGGAGAGGTGAACAGCCACCACCACCACATCCGGGAAACGAGAACGCATCCGAAGAGCCGTGAACAACATAGATGGCCTCCGGATGCTACTTCTGAATGCTTGATCAACCAGGAACAAGCAAGCGGAATTTCGCTGCCTTGTTGCTTCTGAGATGCCTGAAATAATAGGCATCACGGAAACCTGGATCCAGACAGAAGGAAACGATTTCGAACTTGAAGGGTATAACCTTTTCAAAAGAGACCGTCAGGCCAGACGGGGAGGAGGTGTCGCAAATTTTGCGCGAAACCACCTCCGCGCCACTCGCCGTACCGTTGACACCCCACATGAGGTCATAGGTATCGAAATCGAAGGCACAGCCAGAAAGAAAGCTACAAGTACTTCTCGTGTACCGGCCACCCCACCAAACGGTGGACAGCGACAAATCTCTCTACGAGCTCCTCACACAGCTGATCCGTATAAGGGTAGCAGTGATTATGGGGGACTTTAACTGCAACGTTGTCTGGGAAAACAGAACGGCAGACGTAGAGGGGAACAGATTAGTCGACTTCGCCAATGACAACTTTCTGGAACAACTGGTTGACGAACCCACCAGGGGAAACAGCTTCCTAGACCTAATCTTTGCTACGGAAGAAAACCTGGTTACCCAGGTTACTGTAGGTGAACCCCTGGGCACCAGTGACCATAATATGGTCATTTCGTCATCCACGTGCCAACAAACCGAGCAATCCCCAACGCTAAACGAAGGCTTAACTTCCGAAGAGCGGACTTTGTTAAGTTCAAAAGGGACCTTGGTAATCTCCAACCCACTAGGTTGGAATCAGTTGAAGCATCCTGGACGGATTTCAAGACCAACTGGTCGTCCAGGAAGGCTGCATCCCAACCAAGGAAGTGCAAGCCGACCAAAAGCCACATCCCAAGTGGTTCAACAGAGGAATCCAAGCAGCCATGTCCACGAAAGACCGTGCATACAGGCGCTGGAAACAAAACCCTTCGGACTGATTGCGGAACGAGCACAGGGAACAATGTAGAGTGGTAAAGAGGCTAATCAGAGTAGCCCAACACAATGAAGAACGCAGAGTTGCAGCTACCTGCAAACGCAATCCGAAAGAGTTCTTTAGCTACGTGAACAGCAGGAAACCCATCAGAGCTTCCATCGGCCCACATACCACGTACCAAGGAACTCTGACAACTACAAATGCGGAGATAGCGGAGGTACTTGACCAGTACTTCGTTAGCGTGTTCACCGAAAAGAGTGAAGGTGCAATCCCGGAACCCTCCATTAGGTACCGGGGGATGCAACCCTTGAAGGACATCCAATGCACAACCGCAGAAATAGTAGGGAAAATAAAGAAACTGAAGGCGAACAAATCTGCAGGCTCCGAAGGGTTCCTCCCGAGAGTAATATAGGCTGTCTCGGACGAAATTGCCCCCATCTCCTGGCGGTATTTAACCAATCACTGGAAGAGGGGGCGGTTCCCGAGGACATGAAGATAGCCGGCGTCACCCCTATCCACAAGATGGGGCCGAAAAATCTCCCGGGAAACTACAGGCCCATCAGCCTCACATCAGTCGTGGGCAAAATGTTGGAGTCCATTATTGCAGACCAAATCGTAAACCATCTGGAGACGAACAGTCTCCTAGGGAACAGTCAGCACAGTTTTCGATGTAAGAGATCATGCCTGCCCAACCTGTTGGAATTCTTCCACCACATGATCTCCATCTACGACGACTCGAGAGCCATCGATTTCCTGTACCTTGACTTCAAGAAGGCATTCGATAAGGTCCCTCACAAGAGACTCCTCACCAAGCTGAGAGCTCTTGGAGTTGTGGGAAGAAACTGGGAATGGATAGAGCACTGGCTTTCAGATAGAAGGCAGAGAGTGGTGATCAACGGTGAAAGCTCACCGTGGGCCCCGGTTAGAAGCGGGGTCCCCCAAGGATCAGTCCTAGGCCCACTCCTGTTCCTCACTTACAGAAATGACCTAGACGCAGGCCTCGTCAGCAAAATATCAAAATTTGCTGAAGACACCAAACTAGGAGCAAACGCCGCAAACCCCAGAGCTGTTGAGTACCTGCAGCAGGATCTTGATAAAATCGGGGAATGGTCCGAGGCATGGCAGATGCCTTTCAACAAGGACAAGTGCACAGTTATGCGCATCGGCAGAACAAACGGCTCGGCGAACTACTCCCTACTGGGCAGCCAGATCCCGACCACCAACCTAGAAAAAGATCTAGGAGTGTACATTAGCGCTGACCTGAAATTCTCCAGGCAGTGCGCTGAAGTCGAGAAAAGAGCCAACAAAGTCCTCGGCAATTCAGGTACAGGGACAAGGAGATAATACTAACCCTGTATAATACCCTAGTTAGACCACTATTGGAGTATGCCGTCAAATTCTGGTCTACACCCTGATCCATGACATCAGGACACCGGAAAGGGTACAGGCTAGGGCAACGAAGATGATCTCATCAGTCAGACACATGGGGTACCAGAGAAGATTAAGGGAACTGGATCTCTTCACCCTCGAAAAGCGTAGGCTTCGAGGACAGCTAATTGAAACCTTTAAAATCCTGAAAGGCTTCAATAACGTGGAGTACAGGAACCTCTTCACGCTAAATGACCACCCCACCAGGAATCACGGGCTGAAACTCCAACCAAAGAGATTCAACACCCGACCCTGCGGTGACCTGATAACCTACAAAATCTTCAACGTCTGGAATAGACTTCCGCCGGCAGTGACTGCGAGCGAATCAGTGGAGGCTTTCAAGCGTAGGCTAGACAGGATCCTTCCTGAGCTCGACTATCAGTGACAGTAGCAAAGGCATTTTGGACAGACTGGAGAGCCAAAGTGGCGGGGGGCAGCTGGCGGGATCTGCACAAATAGCAGCCCCCAACGCCCCACTGGCATCTCAAACCCGGCTGCGGAGATGGTAAAGCCCCGGAAGCGATGACGGAGGGAAAAGCAACCCCCGTGCAGCGCACGGGTGTCAAACGGGGAACCCCCTGTGCCACCCCGACCACCACACCAGCCCCACACAACACATCGGACAGAACGGGTCAAGCAATATGCCGACCCGAGAGTGGCTGGCCAGCTGCCCGTGGTGAGAGAGGCTAAGCTGTATCGCCCCACGATACAGTGAACCAAGCGCCAGCGCAGTGCGACAGGAGAGAGCCCTGCCCTTACAAACCGGTCTCTGGTTGGGTAGGGACAGCCCATGTAAAGTCCTCGCGCTACACTGCTCCCCACCCGTTCAACACCAGGGTGGGGGGAGAGATGAGGTCCCACGATGGTTACAGAACCAAGGGGATGCTCTGCAGCACACAAAAGCCTTTTTGGGGCATGTGTGACTGGAGAGAGTTACACACAGGAGTCCCCCCTTGAGAGGACTCCAGGAGGTTCACTTCAATGCAAATTGAAGGATGGGCAGAGATTGCCTCTTTGGATCTCTAACTCCTTGTGACTCCCACTCTCATACTCACACTTGCCAACCTTAGCCCTTTTGCGCAAAAGGGTCCGGCCGGGAACCCCGCAACACGCCCTCCGGGTCATGAGTGCGGTTTGAGGTCAATTAATGTAAGCCAGTAAATTTACTTCTACATCCCACTGATCGATGGACATTGCGATTTATTCAAAGACAATCAAGTAAAATAAGTCAAGTCAACAGACATTTACCTGACCACGACACTTACAATTTAAGCTGACATTTAATAAGAAAACAAGGGAGAGAATGTACGTGAGGTGGTATATTACATTTACTCAGTTTCACACAAATTGTGAAAACAACTGCAATAGTTAACATGATATGGTTCTTATACTGTGATACAAAAACACTTCAAGTAGTCATAAAAAATTAGCTACATTTTACTTATCAAGCTCGGCAAGATTACTCCGAAACTGTAGGAAGAGGGTCTAGTTATTATTGACAAGACTTTGTACTTCAATAATTTTCAAACATTTCGACGCTTCCTACAACTTGTAGCTCATTCGAAATTGCAATAAAAACCTAATTTTAGTATAGTAATCTAGAAGAGCTTTCAACATATTCATTTCATGAGCTGTCTTTAAAATGGCAGGAGTGAACAAATATTATTTCCAGAAACAAAAGTAAATGAACAATTTCAAAAAAAACTTTCTATCATGTTTAATGCTTGGTAAAAGCTGTTGATTAATACATTGCATGTCACATTATCAGACATTCAATATTACTCAACGATATCTTTCTAATAAAGCATGGTACAACAGGATAATTTCACACCTGTGAGAGGAGACTTTTTTTTCTAAGTTTGACCTAAATTGAATAATATCGTGCCATACCACCATCGTGGCAGAGCGGTTTGCATTAATATCGCGGCATACCATCGTCGTGGCAGAGCGGTTAGCATTAATATCGTGGCATACCACCGTCGTGGCAGAGTGGTTAGCATCAATATCGTGGCATACCACCGTCGTGGCAGAGTGGTTAGCATCAATATCGTGGCATACCACCGTCGTGGCAGAGTGGTTAGCATCAATATCGTAGCATACCACCGTTGTGGCAGAGTGGTTAGCATCAATATCGTGGCATACCACTGTCGTGGCAGAGTGGTTAGCATTAATATCGTGGCAAAGTGGATAGCATTAATATCGTGGCAGAGTGGTTGGCATTAATATCGTGGCAGAGTGGTTAGCATTAATATCGTGGCAGAGTGGTTAGCATTAATATCGTGGCATACCACCGTCGTGGCAGAGTGGTTAGCATCAATATCGTGGCAAACCCCCGTTGTGGCAGAGTGGTTAGCATTAATATCGTGGCAGAGTGGTTAGCATTAATATCGTGGCAGAGTGGTTAGCATTAATATCGTGACATCCCACAGTCGTGGCAGAGTGGTTAGCATTAATATCGTGGCAGAGTGGTTAGCATTAATATCGTGACATCCCACAGTTGTGGTAGAGTGGTTAGCATTAATATCGTGGCAGAGTGGTTAGCATTAATATCGTG
>SDVV010035536.1:0-11049 GCA_016164225.1 Gammarus roeselii
TATTTATATATGTAGTTACATAAATTGGTAGAGATTAGTAAAAAGAAGCGGCAATTGGATAGATTTGATAAGGATGAAGGTTAAATCAATAGAAAAAATACCTGACATAAGTATGGAAACCAGGGACAAATATAGGTTAAGATAGGATAGGATGAGTTAGGTTTACGGCCATCATCACAAACCTTCATTGAAAAATGCGACATTGAATCTGGTTAATGGTCTAAAAAGTCAAATATTCTGAATTAGAACGCAGTCTCATAACAAAGCCTGAATTGAACAATAACTTTTAAGTGTACAACTGACGCGGACCACAACATTTATACAAGTAAGACTTGCGGGAATAAGCATCTCGTGAAGACATTCGAGCGGATAACATAATTAAGATGTACATTAAATTATTGACGAAATTTTAACACTAACACTACTCAAAATCCGCTAGCTTAGCTCTCCAAGATTACATGTAACCGGATCCGAATCCAGTGTCAAGAGATAAAACCTACCAATTTTTGAAACATTAAATCCAATTGAGCGTATTTTATACCCAACATTCCATGAAAAATTGGGCGAATTCATACCTAATACAGATATATTTCTATGATAACCAATTAAAATGTATAACAACAACTATACATTAGCTAAATAGGATTATCTACTCTACCCTAAGCAACAAGGATTAACTATTATATACGGTGAATCCTACCACACTCAGATGACAAATCCTATTCCAGTATCCCACATGATCTGGTTCATGACTAAGATCATATACTAACATAACAGCCATACTAAAAATATCTGACATTTAATTGCGAGTTCATAAGAATAATGTTATTTTTACTACGATACCATTCAAATCTATAATAAATTCCTAGATATAACTGATGCTATGCCTTTAGCAGAACAAAAAATCCAAGTCCACTGTGTCATAAAAATGAACTCTACAATGCATTATTAGGTTACTTCTCAAAAATCTACCACTAATATATAACAAATTTAGAGGTAATACCCTGTCACGTACAATACTTCAGACGTACCTCGCATCTGTTTAACCCATCGTCTCTGAACAAAATCGAGCAAAGTCACATCCTGGATATAACCAAGAATCTAGACACAGGTACAGTGGTCAAGAGTGAGTCTCAGAGAGTGTGTAGCCATGAAAAGATAGGCTTCTGTTCTCTAAAAATCTAAGTACACCACAACAACGATGAGCAGCTTGTTGTGAAACCTCACAAACAAACCCATGGAACGTAAGATCGACATCGACAAGGCCATACATGATTCAAATTGAACATGGATGAAGTCGAAAATGTTAACCAAAGAGTGTAAACCACCTCCACACTAGGACCCCTCCATCCAGTGAATTGTCTTCTAAACGTTACACTGTTCACAAGCTAGGGTTTTATTACGAAAATTCCACGAAGATGCAGTACGGACTTACACCTCTTAAACATACATTCCTATGATTGTCGCGGAAAAAAAACTTACAACAACAACATATATAAAATAGGTGAATAATATGCTCTACTCTGCTCTAATTCACATTAAAAAGTGTAATACACTAGGGTAATCATCCTAGTTAATTGGTTTATTTATACAACAGGCATAAACATAACTAGGTTTTTGCCTATGGGGCTCTCTAACTCCTCCTAAGTATTGACGAATGGACCTACACTGAACATACAATAACCAAGTAGCAAGACCAAGTTTGTAACATATCGTCTGTTCTATATCTATAATGACCACGTCAAATATTGTAACAGGATGAAAGAAGATATATAAAACACTAAAAATGAACAACATGTGACTAAATTATGCCTGAAATAATGTTCAATATTGCAGATACACACGTAATATATCTCAAAAGCGTAAAAATAACCACCAGATTGCATTGAAGATGGAAATTCAACAGAAAACACACAAAACTGAAAGACCTATACTAAAACTCACGAGTTATAACAAAGCAAGAAGATTAATTCTCTACCATACCCAAACCATACAATAACAACGTGATGAACGAAAATAAACTAGCATTTAACCCATTAAACAAGAAATGTCAATAAGATACCAAGACATACGAGCAACACAACTCAAACCTATAGTAAATACGGTATAGTACATACAAAATCTAATGAAATTAGCCTCAACTTCAGTCCAAAACAGGGAGAAATTACCACCTCTTTAACTAAAGTAACTACGGCCTAATCGTAACAGAATGTCTTATATAGAAATATAAATACATAAATGATACAATAACGTACTAATTATGCCTGAAATAATGTGGAAAATGCAAACCTGAAATATCCAAAAATGCCTAAAACTGTATGAGTCAGCTGATCGAAATTCCAAAAACAACACAAATTCAATATAAATCAATCGATCATTACTAAGTATACATAACAAAATATGTTAACCTACAGTGAATCCATATCGTTCAGGTATTTTCGATATTGGAACACCGCTTCAATGGAACACAGATATATCTGGTTATAACCTGGATAATGTAATATGGGGTAGATAGATTCTCGTAACGAAGATACAGCATCCTAAGAAAAAAATATACATTCACCCGCAAACAACCTGACTAATAATCCTTATTATTTCTATATATATTATATATATATGAAATAAATAGATGGAAAACACAGAACCTTGCCTGCAATCCTACCTTCAGGCTGGTACAAACATGGCTGTTCGCAAACTAAATCTGCAAATTGAGTTATTTGACATACCTACCACACTAATCCTAATAACAGTATATATAGTGATAAATTAACACAACAGGCGCAAAATCCCGACCCCAGCCGCTCTGAATCCAGCAATCAAGCATCAAATGAGTCAATTATACTCTTAAGTGGTTCTTCTCAAGGAATGATTCAGTCATCCTGTAAATATTGTATCTCTTTTCCTTCATCGGTTAGCTCACAAAGAAATATCAATGAAGGGGTTACTGCAGGAGTAAGTATAGCTTAGCGCAAGGGTGCTGATTAATACAATCGGCTAAAAATGACAATGAACTAATTGAATCTCTGCTAGGTGTAAATTGATCAACAGCGAGTAACGTAAAAAATGATATCAAAGTTGAAAAATTCATCATGGAGGTGTCCGGAAAGTGGGGCTTTTTAATATATAATACTACATATAGGTTATTACCAATAATTTTTTTATAAATGTATGTTTGTCAAACCCCCCAAATAACATTCAGAGGACACATCATTGAAAATGCTATATGACATAAGCATTGAAATTGCTAATACCCCTATTAAATATATAACCCGTTAACATGTATAAGCTTTCCGCTTACTGACCCCCGTCCTACCCTAGCCCCCGGCTCCCCGTTTCTGCGCGAACCCCCGTACGGCCGCTTGAGTCAAAGGTTGCATGTATCGCACCCTCCTTCCCCCCCCGCCCACCAAAAGTGACTCTAGAAAGCGGTTCTCTACTCACGTTTGTATAAAATATAAGCAAAAGTATGCGAAGTTTCCTTTGAGGAATTATTTGCTGGCTAATCTCCTTTGATATTGTTAGTTTTAGCTATGCCAAGTGTAGCAGGCAAGCCTTGATCGCCTTGAGAAGACGAAGAAAGACTGTCAACCAACAAGGCCAATATTGGAATGGATGGAAGAAGGTTGTGGCACCATTTCAGAGAGAAATTGGGAGTAGTTATAGACGCTGCAAAACGCGGGTTTTTGATTCGGACAATTTAAAGGTTCGGATGTATCTAAATACTTTGGGTGTCCAACATAGCCCTTGTGGAACTCGGGCACTGTAATTAATAATTACTTCTGGGTAAAGTTGATTACTTTTGGGTCAAATTAATTACTTTTTGGCCAGGTTAATTACTCATGGGGACCTTAGCTTACTGGGCTTACGGCTGGCTTACGGCTGGCTTACTGCTGGCTTACGGTTGGTCGGAGTAAGGCGGGCGGCGCAAAGGTGGGCGGAGTCACTGATAAGGCAGTGACGGGCGACGCGAAGGGATGGAAGGGGCGGGGGCTTTTGGCACATGCCTTAGAATATAAATTTGGGAAGGTTTATGTTATGAAAATGTTAATTTATATTAATTATTTATGTTTACTGAATTGATATATGTTTTTTTCTTCTTTATGATTGCTGTATTAGGGTATACCTGGTTCCTAACTGTTGCTAATTATATATATGTTTATTTGGTTCTGGTAGGAAAATCGTTATAATTCATTTCTGGAGGGGTGGGGTGTAGGGACTCTTTAGGCAATAAGATCAGTACGCCCTTGGAATGCTCGTCAGGTGAGGTTCCTCTTACCTGTTCTTTGTCTTCTAAGTAATTTCCGTGTCATGATTAATATGTTTGAGTGTTTTATATAATTATATATTCATATCTGGTTAAATGATTCTGTATATATTTTTTCTGTACATATATGTTTGTATACGTATCTAGTTGGGGTATAATTGGCTCATTCAGTAGTTGCTTAGTTGGTTATTAGCGGTTGGATGCTTGGTTAAAGCCTGTTAGTTGAATTTGGGGCAGTGTTATGTATTTTCCATCTATATATTTCATATGTATATTATATTTATAGGAATAGTATGGTACAATAGTTTTGTAGTTGGTGGGATGATGTATATATTCCTTAGAATGCAGTAGCTTCGTTACGAGAATCTATCTACCCAATATAGCATTATCCAGGTTTGGAACAGATATATCGGTGTTACCATGTATCCGCATGTTGCAAATGGACCGTTATCAAGCGCATGTATATTGTTAGATTAGTCTTTTCTCGATTTTTTTTGCATAGCGAGTATCGGCTGGATGCCCTATAGCGGGAGTTGCTGAACGATATGGATTTATTGTAAGTCATTATATTGTGTTATGTATATTTAGTAATGATTGATTGATATATATTGAATATGTATTGTTTTCGGAATTTTGAATAGTTATCGTAGACAGTGATAGGATTTTGTAAACTTAATTCAGTAATTGCCGCATAATTCAGTAATTGCTATTGGTGATAAAGCATTAGCAAGTGTAATGTATGGTTTTACTGTTAGAATATGATTTATCTCTGTCATGCTGGATTTGTTGCTCCTACCATTTTTCGTATATTATAACGAATATTGAATAAATCCACTCTAACATTTTGCTACAGAACTGTGATGTAAGGTTTGCAATCAACAAGATCTAGGATATAAACCATGCCTAAGCTACATAATTAGTGAAATATATAACAATGCACGACAACATAGACCAAATATCAATGATTGCAAAACGGGTTGCCATACATTGGAAGATATATACCTAGATAACCTAGTCAACTTGACCAATAACTAAATATTTTCATTCAAATTCGATGGTTATTTATGATATTCAGTAATTTTTTATGTACGATTTACAAATTCAATCACTCCACATGAATCTATTTTACATAGATTTTTTTTATATCACACACCATGTACACACATACACACAATTGTATGTATATACATGGTCGATGCCGGCACATGCCGGCACAATGTAGGCGTATACAGAGTTGATACCGGCATATGCCTGCTCAATGTAGTCATACACAGGGTTGATGCCGGTATATGCCGGCATTTGCCGGCACAATATAGGCGTATACAGGGTTGATACCGGCATATGCCGGCACACTGTGGGCGTATATAGTGTTGATACCGGCGTATGCCGGCATAATGTAGGCGTATACAGGGTCGACGCTGGCATATGCCGGCACAATTTAGGAGTATACAGGGTTGATGCCGGCATATGTCGGCATAATGTAGGCGTATACAGGGTTATACCGGCATATGCCGGCATAATGTAGGCGTATACATGGGTTGATGCCGGCAAATGTCAGCATAATGTAGGCGTATACAGGGTTGATGCCGGCCTATGCCGGCAAAATGTAGGCGTCTACAGGGGTCGATGCTGGCACAATGAATGCATATACAGGGTCGGTTTACATCTGTAGCAGTATACCTCAAGTCTGTTTTTTTCCATTAGAACAAAGTCCCTTGCTTTTGATACAAGATGTAAATGTGGATTAGCTTCACGTCATGTTAAGTTAAAAGAATTTATAATCCATACCTAACCCAACCTATTCTAGCCAGGAATTACGTATCATCGTTCGAGATTCCATGCTTACGTACGATTTTTTTCAGTGTTTCAGGATTTACGCATAACAAATATCTCCACTTGACTCTACATTTTGATCTTTCATTTGCAGTTTTGATACACACTGCCAATTTTGATCTAGCAAATTTCATCCATTTTTCATACGTAAATTACATCGTATGTTTAATGGTTTTAGCTATTTACATATGATATTGGATTTTTTGACACAAATTAACATCACTTTCACTTATGTTATTCACACCCATCAAACACCTATCCTAACCTAACCTTATGTATGGTATTCAATCATTGATGTATACATATGAAGCCCTCCCCACACTCCAAATACAACTTTACATATATGTTATTTCTTTTGTTGTCACTCTCGACCCATATTAGTTAGCAGAAAGGCACCATATCTTTGATGGATTGAATGTTACAAGTAATCCATATTTGTTTCCAGCTTTATACAATCGGTTACATGATCTCGCACAAGGGTAACCTAATATACTTCAATAGCTCTTGTCACTACACCCTTTGACGACTTGTACCTCTGATTTGCATTTTCTTTCCTTTAATTTACATATTCTTGACACTGATTTCGTTTCAAATGTCGCCACACGTACATTACTGGTGGATTTATGTTTATTCATGTTCATTTTTTCTTTGCACAGATTACAGGACCGGTTACCCGATCTCTTTCGAACAAACGGTGTCTCAAGCTATACCCCATCCTTCGACAACAGATCCACAAACTTTTCTGAGTAAGATCTGATTTGACTCTGATTTATATTCTACCTATCTGTATCACATCTAAATCATTCACCCCCCAAGATAGGTTTACCGCAATGTTTAAATTTGTGATGAGCGACATTTTCTACTTCATTTCATACCTTGACCATATTCTTCTACATATTTCGACAATTCAAATGTACCTCCGACTGACTGACTTGATGTATTTTATCGCAATTCATTGCTTAACCTTTGCGTTTACGATAATATAAACATTTGATCAATGATTTGCATGGTTTATGATTTTTTTGCATTATTTAGCGACCTTGCTGGCATCATCAATGCCATCTACCTCTTTTATTTTTTGAAACAGCATGGTTCGTACATCAAACCATACCCATCATCACTATATTTCAGTTTTCTCTCAATATCCTTCATAAACTCCATGATATCTTTGATGCGAATACCGAAGGCTGTTCCATTCCCGTAAGTCCACGAATGTATTGCTTCTGCTTCTTGAACCTGAATTATTCGAAACTTCTACATTCAATGTCATTCTGATCTTCATCACTGAGGAAATATTGCATATGATCCAAATTATCTCCTGTTCCTAGGCACAATTTGTTTTTCACTACCTCAGCTTTATCATAGTCATAATGATGATTTTCCACTAGAATCTTATCAATTTCGAGATTGGCTTTCCTATTTCCCTTGAACTTTGTTACATACGACAGTAACGGTTTGACATTAGTTACCTATCGCCGACTTCTTTTTTCCTTTATCCATACAAGAATGATATCTCCCGCTCTTTTTATTTTTGTTTTACCCATTCTGAGATGACTGGTATTTCCGACAGTAGACAATATTTGTGCGATCCGACTCATATCACCCTCGGAAATTTCTTCTTCCATGACACGTAAACTAATTTTTGTCATGTGAACATTCATTGATGTTTATTTGAAGACGAGCTGTCCTGCTCCACTTACACTCAACGTGACACTGATTCCAATCTCGTTATGCAGCTAGCTAATATAAGTTGATATCATTCAATGTTTTCGCAAAACATTGGGCCTAACATTGCTCGCCTAGATCATGGACTGTGTATGTATGTATGTATGTGTATTGGGCTGTGTACATATGCGCATGTGTATGTTCAAGGGTATGTACGTGTTACATGAGTTAAAAAAAAATGTATAACAAAAATTTAAAGTTCAAAATTTCAATAGAAACTTCAAACTTTTGAGGGAAAACACCTTACCTGAGTAGCCCAGTTGTCACTTCAATAGACCGACTTGGCTCGGATACCCCTCGTAAATGTGAAATTACAATGAAATTTTGAATTTAAAATTTTTGTTATAATTTTTTTTCAATTGAGTAACACGTACATACGCTTGAACATACGCATGCACGTACGTATACAGCCCTATACACATACATACATACAAAGTTGATGACATAGGCGAGCAATGTTAGGTCTAATATTATGCGAAAAACCGCATGTAATCAACTTATATTAGCTAGCTGCATAATGAGATTGGAATCAGTGTCATGTTGAGTGTCAGTGGAGCAGAACGGCTCGTTTTCAAATAAACAACAATGGATGTTCGCGTGGCAAAAATTAGTTCACGTGTCTTGGAAGAAGAAATCTCCGACGATGATATGAGTAGGATCGAACAAATATTGACTAGTGTTGATAATACCAGTTATCTCAGAATGGATAGAACAAAAAATAGAAAGAGTGGGAGATATCATTTATATTTGGATGAAAAAAAAAATCGTCTTTGGGTAACTAATGTCGACGCGTTGCAGTCGAATGTAACGAAGTTAAAGGGAAATAAGAAAGCAAACCTCGAAATCGATATGATCCAAGCGAAAAATCATCATCATGACTGTAATAAAGCCAAGGTAGTGCAAACAAATTGTACCTAAGAACAAAGGAAAATCTGGATCCAATGTAACAATTTCTCAATGATGAAGATCAGAATGACTTTCAATTCAAAAAGTTTCGAATAATTGAAGTTCAAGAAGAAGAAGCAATACATTCGTGGACTCACGGGAACGAAACAGCCTTCGGTATTCGCATCAAAGATATGGTGGAGTATATGAAGGATTTTGAGAGGAAACTAAAATATAGTGATGAAGGGTATGGTTGGATGTACGAACCACGCTGTTTCAAATAAAAACTACGAGGTAGATGGCATTGATGATGCCAGCAAGGTCTGTAAATAATGCCCATAAAAATAATAATAAGCCATGTGATAAATTAATAAAATGTTTATATCAGTTTAAACTCAAAGGTTAAGCAAAGAACTGCAATAAAATACATCAAGTTAGTCAGTCGGAAGTACCGTCGAATAGTCAAAATCAGTAGAAGAAAACGTTTCAAGGTATGAAACGAAGCTCAAAATGTCGCTCATCACAAATTTAAACCTTGTCATAAACCTATCTTGGGGGGTGAATGAAATAGATGTGATACAGATTGGTAGGATACAAATCAGAATCCGATCAGATCTTGCTCAGACAAGTTTGTGGACCTGTTGAGGAAGGATGTGGTATAGCTTGAGACACCGTTTGTTCGAAAGTGATGGGCTAACGGGGGTATGTTATCTGTGCAAGAAAAATTTAGTAAACAGAAATCCACCTCTAATGTGTGGCGACATCTGGAACGAAGTCATCGTCAAAAATCTGAAATTATAGCAAAGAAAAGGCAAATCAGAGGTATAAGTCGTCAAAGGATGTGGCGACAGGAGATATTGATGTAAATTAGGTTAATCTATTGCGAGATCATATATTCGATTGTATGAAGCTGAAAATAAGTACGAATTACTTGAAACATTCAATCCATCTGAGTTTGGAAATGGGGCTTCTCTGCTAACTAATATGGGTCGAGAGTGACAATGAAATGTAAAACATATAGGTTAAAAAGGTATTTAGAGTCGTGTGGAGGGTTTCATATGTATGCATCAATGACTGAATAACATACATAGGCTAGGTTAGATTAGGTTTTCGATGTGCGTGAATAATATAAGTGGAATTGATGTAAATTTGTGTCAAAAAATCACGAATCATATGTAAATAGCTAAAACAATTACACAAACGATTTAATTTACATATGACAAATGGATGAAAATTGGAAGTGTGTATCAAAACTGCAGAGGATAGATCAAAACGTTGAGTCAAGTGGAGATATTTGTTATGCATAAATACTAAAACACTGAAAAAAATCATACGTAAGCAGGAAATTTCGACCGATATTACATATTTCTTACTTAGAATAGGTTTGGTTAGGTTAGGATGATTAGATTTTTTTAATCTAATATGACGAGGAGCTGATCCACATTAAATATCCTGTAGCAAATGCAAGGGACTTAGTTCTAATGAAAAAAAAACAGATCAGAGGCATAATGCTACAGATGTTAACTGACCCTGTATATGCAGGGTCAGACCCCTGTTTACGCCAACATTATGCCGGCATATGCCGGCATCAACCTTGTAAACGCCTACATTATGCCAACATAAGCCGGTACCATTAAAGCATTCGCCATCATTATGCCGGCATATGCCGGCATCAACCCTGTATACGCCTATATTGTGCCGGCACATGCCGGCCTCGACCCTGTATACGCCCACATTGTGCCAGCATATGCCGGCATCAACTCTGTGAACGCCGACATTATGCCGCCATATGCCGGTACCAACCCAGTTTACGCCTACATTATGCCAGCATATGCCGACATCAACCCTGTATACGCCTACATTTTGCCGGCATATGCCGGCGCCGACCCTGTTTACGCCCACATTGTGCCGGCATATGGCTGCAGCGACCCTGTATATACGTATAAATGTGTGTATGTGTGTACATGGTGTGTGATATGACAAAGCTATGTAAAATATATCCATGTGGCGTGGTTTGATTTGGAAATCGCATGTAAAAAATTGCTAAATATTATATATAAACATTAAACTTGAATGAAAATATATAATTTGGTCAAGTTGGTTAGGAAGTGTGAAACGTTTGAAATGTATGAGTGGATTTATTCAATATTCGTTATAATATACGAAAAATGGTAGGAGCAACAAATCCAACGTTACAGTGAAAAATCATATCCCAACAGTAAAACCAAACAAAACTTGCTAACGATTCATCACCAATAACAATCACTGAAATATGCGGCAAGCATACATTATCGCTTTCAACCCAGAGGTCTACTAGCTTGCGATCACCTAACATTACTTAT
>SDVV010035537.1:0-11049 GCA_016164225.1 Gammarus roeselii
ATATATTAATAGGTATAACGTGAAGGTGTTAGGGTGGAGGGATCAATAGAGAATGGAATGCATAGATGTGAATGAGCAACGATTTTCATGGATGAGTTTGACCGCGACCTCTAATTCCCTTTCCCATCATTTGCTGTCTCGTTGTGAAAGCGATAGCCAGCGGTGAAGGATGGAATAGTATCTATGACACAGCTGGGGTTGACCCGTGACTGATCACTAGCCCTGCAGCTGAGATTGACCTCCAACCTCACTCCTGGTGCAAGGGTGTGTTTCGGGCTCCTACCTGGACAATTTATCTCTCATTAGCATGTTTTTTCGGTTGTGTAAGAGAAGTGATAGGTTTGTCTTGCCGTCAGCCATCCCCTTCCGTATTATTCAACCTTTCTTCAGATTCTGTACCTAATTGCGCGTTCTAATCTTATGATTTTTCCCCTCAAATGAAACTTTTTGAAGCACAACCAAAACCCATCCGTCATTAGGTAAATAATAGTTACGCCCTGATATCAATAACTGTGTAGTGCACGTAAGAGGAGTCTGGGTAGGATCATGTTCTGCCTACAATGTGAGTTTGGTTTCATCCAGTATCAACGATGGTAATAATTGCACGATCCCCTTGCATCTACACCTAACAAACATGTAATGAATCTGTATCGATTTCTTTCGACGTCCAGATAACAACTCAAATCAAGACAATACTCATCATACAAAATAATATACATCTTATTTCCTCAATCCCCCTCAAAAGGTTTTATCCATTTTCTTCTTCTAATCGCTTCCTGGACACGGAATTTACAGGCAAACTGAAAACTTTTGGAGATAAAGTTCCCGAAATCCGTACGTTATTTCAGAGAGAAATGTCCGGAAAATGTAACCTGGTGGGATCCGTTCCTAGGTTGCCTGAAATGATTCTGCTTAAAATGCAAATTTGATATTCTTTAATTCTAAGGAGACGCAGGGTCAGCGGTTGAGCTTGACGCAGCGAAGAGCTGGCGTGGAGAGTAGGGAATGAAGCACAGTACGCAGTGTTAAGGAGGTAGAGTCGTCAGTAGAGAATTTAATTGGAATTAGAAAAGAGATAAAGTGGGGCAGCCGTGCGAGACATCGGGATGCATTTGTGATAGGCATTGTATCGAATGTGAGCTGAAGCATTATTTTTGCGTCAGTTGTACTTGAGTTGGTGTTTAAAAGGTAATCATATAAGCAGATTATCATCCGAGATAATCGAATCTTTAACAAAAGCAGTCATTGCACTGAACCCATGATAATGGGCCGAGCTGAGGTATTGTGAGACTCCTCATATAGTTAGCCTCCCCGTCACGAAATTTTACACCGCTGTTCACATATTCGGGGAATGATTCAAAACATAAAATTCGGATCAGTACTTTTAACAATCACGCTAGATTTTCAAGCCTGTACCATGATGCAAATAAGTGTAGCGAAACGTCGTCAGTTGAAATACAATGAAATCGAACTCTATTTAATTTTGAGCGTCGGTATTTACGAATCAAATTGATTTAAATAACTCTTTGACCTTCCTCAGAAAAATTTCTCACGATAAAATTTCTTATATTCATTTTGTCCCCAAACATCACGAGAAAAAAAACTCTCATGTTATTAATTTTGGTTTACAGTTGGGAAAGAATATTCGTAATACAAATTACATGGTTGAACACAAAAATTAGATTTATTAATAACACAAGTCCCGGCTCTTTTATAAGACGAATCAATCAGATGATCCAAAATTATGATGAGTCATCGCCTACTTGCCTGCCGTGCAGTTACAATTTCGAACGATACACTTTGGAACACCACATAACTACACAGCTCATTGAAAATCAGATTGTATGTAATTCGTGGAACTTTGGAAGTTACTGTCGTAGAGCTATAGTTGTAACGTTTTATCAATTTTCCCTTCGTTCTATTTTACAATGATTGAGGAAAACGGATACACGTAGCTCTGGGTTTAAAAAATAGTTAATAAATCTGATATGGGTTGCACTTGTTTCCCTGTTTGTTTAGCATCTCCGCTTGGGAAGACCAATAGTGTAATGAGGGGTACAGACGGATGATATCACTCCCATCGTTGAATATTAGGCAATGATATATCTACAGTCACCTTATACACGAGCTTCATTGCAGAGTCTTTTAACCTTGGTAGTTTACCTTGTATTGTACGAGGTAAACATCACTTGAATAAATCAAACGAATACTACCTTATGAAAGGCCTACGATCAAATTAATACAACACTTAGTTCACGTCAGAACAACCTTTATGATGAGGAGCATGCTAAAACTTCTATTGTTCTCCAAAATCGATTTGATTGCTTAGTGTCATCATTTAATGCTCCATTAATGCTCAGGCCCTTATCAGAAAGATTGTAAGGCGTTCAGTATTGTTTTTTCGATCGTATTCATTCTTTTGTCAAGTCAAATGCTTATATACTACTCGAACAAGTCGATATCTTTGTTTCTTGACTGGCTTGGGCTGATACCGACTGAAATATCAAATACCCAACCTTTTCGTTCGCGCTCATGATTTGTAGATGAAATGGTTAATTTTCACTTTGATTACGACGCTACTGCTCTTTGTTGGATAAAATTGGGCGTTACATTTTGCACGCTGCTCAGCATTTGTGAGTTCATTTTCTGTGGATTCAATCTTTCGAGGACGCAGATTTTATTTGTCAGAACAGGTATTAAGGATTATTTTCGATAGCCAGCAAGGGAAACACTCCTTGAGAAAAAATTAAAGAGTGTTTCGCTCTCTGGCTATCTAAAGTAATCCTTAATACCTGTTCTAATGAAGAAAAGCAGCGTTTTCGAAAGATGGAATCCATGGAAAATCAACTCGCGAATGCTGAGTTGTATATAACGGGTGAGCACATCCATCGCCAGTCTGACGAGGCGCCCGTCTGAGGGATCGCCTGTCCACGGGGTCTCCTGTCTCGGGAGCTGCCCATCATCTAGGACAATTTGTCCCCAGAGTTGCCTGTCCAACAAAGCCTCCTGCACGCCGTGCCGATCGCCTGCTGTTGTCGCCTGTTCACCTGGATAACCTGTCCACTTGGGTTGCTGGCCCGCCAAGATCCCTTGTTGAACGGGGTTGCATGTCCGTCTGAGTCAGCAGTAGCCTCACTGCTTGGGTCGTTTGTTTGCCTGGGTCACGGTCCGTCTGTGTCTTTTGTCCACCTAAGTCGCCTGTCTTCCACGATTCCTTGTGCACAGTGTTTAATGTCCGCCTGAGTCGACTGTCCGAGTGAGCTGCCTATTCGCCTGGGTTGCATGTCTTCCTGGGTCGCCTGTCCGGCAGGATCGCTTGTTCACCACGGCTACATGTCTGCCTGGGTCACCCAACTGCCAGAATCCTTCATATAACATTGTAACATCTCCATCATGGTCAACTTTCCGCTGGGTTCATCTTCTAGAGTAGCCTGACTGCCACTGTCCCCCGTCATCCGGGCTTCATCTGCCCACAGGATCACCTGCCCGCTGTGGTCGCCTGCTCACTGCATTCACTTTTGTTTTGCAAAGTATTATATAATTGTTTTGTTCAAGTTTCCCTTCACTGAATAATCAATTGACCTTTAATGGACGTTTGGTTTATTTTTCATTCAATATAATTTTTCCAAATGAAAATCTGCAGTGATTTCACTACAAGGCTTAGAGAATAATTGGTTGAATAGACGGCAAAAAATGAAAACAATGAATATCTAACACCAGCTTACAGCGAATGTATTTTATTTCGTAGACTGGGTTTATTATAATATCATATGAATAGTATCAAAGCTTCGAAAACGTTATCAGCTGCCTTTGATCAAGAAATAAGCCTTTCCAACCAGTCCCTTGACGTCGTACCGGCAATAAACCAAATCAACAAAGGACCTTTCCACCATGACCGCAAATTGTCTCGTAAATGACCAAATTATGCTCGGATGTCGCCCGAAATAGCCGTATGAATATTTATAGGCCCGCCTAAATGTTTTCCCATGTATTATTTATAGGAATCTGCAAATGTTATTACTTTGCATGAGAAGAAGAATGTTTGCAGAGAAGGTGAGATGGGATATTTGTGAAGTGATTTGCTGACGAAACTCACTTTTTTCATCATTTTTATCATGAAGCGTCCCAATACGCCAGGTACGGATGATACAGGCCCCGACTTTCTTACTGACATCGTGCATAATGTGTTGATGTGGTGCATGGTTCCCCTCAACTTACACTGTTGGAAAGACTCTGATGCAAATATGTAGAGAGCTCAGGAACGGAAAAGGCGCAGATTCACATTGAAACCGCATGCATCTCTACTATGTTTACGGACCAAATATTTGTATCCAGATGGTAAGTGCACACATTTAAAAAATGAAAACAGGATGGCAAAGTTTTCAATTAAGATGCATACTCATTATGCAAGGAACAAGTGCATGAAATCATAAATAAATAATTATCCTATGAATTCTGCATTTATCACACATTACTCGCAATCTTAGCACAAACACTGGCAGCATGACAATCTCTATTCACTAATTTGGTTATACGGCTGAGATGTAAACTGGGTTAACTTTACAAATTTCGCCGGATCTGAAGATACATACGCAAAGCAAGTTAAGCGCTTATTTGAGAGCATTTTACTAAGATTTAGTCTAACCCCGAAAAAAAAATCTTGGCCTAAGTACTTGACTTAATCTTCCGCAAGCCAATCGAGTTCTACGGCTATATCACGCACAACTGGGTTAACTGCAGGCCGTTCAACTCAACTTAAATTAACCTAATGTGTTCTGATATTCGATCACGGCTTCATGACGCCACTTCCTCTTTTCAGTTTGATAGAGAGGTGAATATTTTTCAGAATGTCGTGCATCATGTCGTAAATCATGTAAAACAACGGACATTTCTTACTGTTATCAATGTTATAATTTTATTTCGATCAAAGTATAACCAAATGAAAAGAACTATAAATATTTCTTGAGCTATGCCACCTACACGAAATTAAATTAATCGATTCTATAATAAGTGCGTGCACCAAGTAAATGACACTTCAGATATTGCTGATACTTCCTCCATTGCTTCAGTTTTCAGGTGCAAGTAGCAACATCATGAGGTAAGCCATCATAGGAGTGTGTTTAATATATTGCAGCCACCAAACACCGAATAACAATTTGCAAACTAAAGAAAAATGGATGACGTCCGTCTATCTTCAGTGTTCTTGACCGTCCAGCCAATTTGCGTTCCCTTTTTTTTTGGTCTATCACATCACGGCAAATAGTTCACGCGTTCAGCGGTAACTAATGAGGACGATACGAGTTATTGCTTGGTATCATGCATTACATATCAATGACTTATGAACAAATACAAGTTCTTAAGTCAATGTATGTACGCAGGGAACAATACCTTTGATGTGAATAAAGTGAATCAGCTGTATTGCATCACTAAAATAGGTGACGTTACCAGCATGCATTCGTTTTGTTCCAGTGAACTGGCGAAGTCAAATTCCCGCTAACGAGACTAACATTACTGATAAAAACTCTCCAGAGACTGCTTCCATGAAGATTCATCCTTTGTATAAGTTTTTTTAATAGAGAAAAAGCTCCTGGAAAAGTTCTTCCGAACATTAAACGACATAAATGTTACCCCAACATCACAAACGTTTAGGATTGTCGATAAACCTACTCTCGCCCCTCTCATATCTCTGTACGTATGTATATACATTGACACTTGTAGTAAGTGTATTGAAAAGAAGTACACCAATTATTCTATTACTTCTTTTTAGGAAATGCAAGTTTAGTCTAGCAGAAGCATTGATCTTACATACATATTTACGTTAACCTGAACAATAGCCAGTAATGAATGTAAAAAATCACGATTCAGATCAAACGATCTACAATCCAAATCCCTCAGAATTTTGGAAATCACTCCGATTGATACATGCTGAATATTTAAACCTAATTTTATCTGAGTCTCGTCTAAAAATACCCATCCAACAGTCTCCGTAGATTTTAAATGGTAGGTGCAAACTCAATTCGTATGATAATGAAATCAAAGTTAGCTTCACTCCATATACTTCGTTTACTCCAGTCATGGCTGCAAGCGATCGACATGCACAGAAAACCACAGATTTATTGAAGAAAATAGCACACATAATTTTAGGAATAACCATGTATTTACTCTTCAATTCATTTCCATAACAGGAAGTCATTAATTGAATGAGGTTGAAATTGTCTGTTGACACTATATCAAACGGCGCCAGAGACGGTGCCAGCCGATCTGATCATTTTATACATCAAATCAGACGTGTAGCTATATTTTCCAGAGCACAGTGATTATTTATTAATTTATTGAATAGAATGTAATAAAACCTAACTGCAGTTTCTAACAAGTTCCTCCATATTTTTCAACTACCATGTCTAATATCGTAGATAGACGACACTTTCGACCGAAACCAATCTCTTGCTAAATTGATAGACACCGTTTCAATTTGAACACTACTTTCAAAGAGGATGATTTTTCTGAATCGTTTCCCCCTGTGAAAATGTTCTGTAACAAGTGCGTAAATTGTTTGCTCCATTATTCTTCCATTAGCGTCTTCTATTTTTCTGAAATTTGTGATTATGTCTGCCTCTCCTTCGCGCCTAATGAATCGTCGGGAATTTGGTATATCATCCCAAGTTTTGCAGGAATTTCATGGAACAATTTCAATTAACTGGCACAACAAGTGAACCCTTGAACTTGGAAGTAGAAAACTCATTGCGATGCATTATTTCAGCTAGATCATATATCATAGGATAGATAGGATTTGATTAGAGAATCATCTCCATCGGTGCTCTGATGCGATTCTTTGTGAACTCCCCACAGGGTTCGAAATAGTGTGTCGTTCATACTCATCTAAGGTGTCGGTGTCGGTAACGTCTTTCCCATTTGCGACATGGCTGTCGCAAAACCGCACAGGTTACCTTCCCGCGGACCATGATACCGAAAAATGTAATAAGATTCTGCATTTCCTTGAAAATTGTATTCCAGCTAATTTGTATTTGTATTTGTATTTGCTTCCGAGTTCCACAGCAGTACCAAGGCGAAGTTAATGCAGACTCCCCCGAAGGGCGGTCGAAGAGTGGTGAAGTAGGTGCAGCGTAGATAGAGAGTAGGTTAAACTTGGATTCGGAGCAGTTTAAACGCAGTCACAGTGGGTTTAAACACAGTTGGAGTCGGTCTAACAGAGTAACATAAATTAAATTTGACATTGGCACCAAGAAATTTTGATGCGGGTACAAATAAATTTTGACAGATGTAAATTAAATTAAACAATTTTAAAAGAGTAACTCTAACGCGGGTACAGAGTAGGCCTAGGACATGCAAATCATACTAAACAACGGATACGAAGCGAGTTTAACCTAAAACAAATATGCAGAGCAGGCTCATTGCAGACGCAGTCGGTTTTGCGAGAGGAGTGGTAGCAGCTCCCTCCGTTCTCCGCCGGAGCTCCAACGTGTAGTCACTGGGTGCTTCTTCTCGTGGCACGACGGTCCGTTGATTCTGCGCAGCTTCGTGCACGAAGTTGAAGAAAAAAAATTCAATTAGTGCGCACTGAGGACAGCGATTTCGGTATCGGAGATGATTCAGGCCTCGCTACCTCTACACTACCTCGTAGAGGCCTGTGTGTTTTCCATAAGCGATCAGATTTTCCGGTGTTCCGTTTCTGTGAGCAGGCGTTGCAGGTCGCACTGGGAGCTCGAGTAGGCTCGTCGGACTGCTGCAAGTGCATCAAAATCTACTAGTAAATGTTTCACGCTGATTGCCTCATGGTGGCAGCAGGGGTATGGTGGTGCGTCCGGTCCCATGTCTACGTCCATTAGCTGGTTGTGCGTTTTCCACGTGTGTCCTGTGCATAGACGGTTAATGAACACTTGGTCTCTCCTATTAGAAAACCTGGTGTCCCATTCTCCCACGGATGGTTTAACTGCAAGCATCTTTTGTCCACTATGTTGCCAAGAGTCGTTCCATCGTGATGTTATGCGTAAGTTGATGACTGGGAACCAGTCTCGGTAATGTATAGAGATGAATTGTTCATGCTGGGTAGACATCCGTTTAGCGAGGGAATCTGCGCGTTCATTTCCTCTTATTCCCGCGTGTCCAGGGATCCAGCAAAACTCGACCACCTGGCCCGCCTCGGACATCGTCAATAGGTTCTGTTGCATTTGTGTGTTGACCAATTAGAGATGAGCTTTTCAATTTGGCCCCTCAATTCGCCTACTCCCCCTTTTTCCGCTACACGGGCAGGCGTCTCCCACCTCCCCAGTTCATCCACCAACACTAGATATGGTGCGTTATCGAACGTTATTGTACGGAAATTGCGTTACACCGTGCATTACAGAGGTGAAACTTTGCTCTGTGATCAAGATTTTTGATATTAAGGTTAATTGGAAGGCCATAAATTTGTTTCCGTGTAATACACGCATCTTAACCCTGGCATGCCGAACAGACTAAACACAGCTCACGTACAGGTTTGCATGAGTGTCACATTTCCATCTCGCTGCGCTGTGGTGCCAAGTCTTTTGTTGTACCACAGAATATGTGGTTCTACTCGATACCCTCTACAGATTCAAAATTCGTTTTAAAAGCTAATCATAACGAAAATTAATTAGGGAATAAGGTAGGAATGTCACTGCAATTAACTTTTCAATTGAATCTTTCAGTAGGGCTGGAACCTCCATCTACCTTGCAACTTAAAAATGTTAAAACACAAAATTGTATTCATTTCCTAAGGGAAGTTAGCAACAATATCATCGTTTTTTGTTTTACGAACGAAGCAATCAATGATAATTCGTATGGAAATGGTTAAACTTAAAGGCTATCTGTTAATGACAAGGTTTTGGTCCTGGTATCTGGTAAATTGATTAGTGCAAGCATATGAAAAATAACGAAAGCATCAATAAGGAACATTTTGTTAGAATTCTTGGAGATCAATGCACCGAAATAAATTTGGATTGAAACCGCCACCGTGATTGTTTTATAAAAATGATACAGTCAATATTCATTTCGCTGCATCGAACAATATCAGTAATAAAGGTGATATCTGACATATATAAAGATTTTTTTTTCTTGCTAAACCATTCCTCCTATACGGGAGCTTTGGTTGAACATTAGTAATCATTAAAGTGCTAACTTACTTGACAGAATATTTCCTAGAGCTGAACAACAATGGCATCTGTTGCGAAGGCTGACTAATAGACATATTGCCGTAGTTTTTTTATGCAAAATTACTAGGGTCACATACCAATCGAATGTATTTGGAAAGAAACGTAATCGCTGAGTATTCTGAAGCAATGAAGCAATGAAGAGCCTACAATCATACGCATTTTTTTCTAGCATTTTTAGTAAAGAGTCGTTTCTCATACAACAGTTCTTCGGTTAACATGGCATGCAATACATCATTCGAAAGGTCTTATAGAATGCTACGGTGATGGTTCTCTATCTCTTTTATCGGCATTTCCATTTACAATTTTTTTTATAGACGTAAGAAATGCACCATTTGAAAGCTTTTGAGAAATACCACGATGACCAGAGATTTTTTCGAAAAATCTATAATTGCATTTTGTAGAAGGCGATTTTTTTGTATTTCTGTCAATGGTCAATACTCTGCGTGGCGTTACGATTGGCTGTCAAGATCAGCAGTGGGACTTTTTGTGATCTTTCTAGGTAGCCTATGATACATGAAAATGGCGAAAACTTGAACATTTTGGTCGTACAAATCATTATAAAAATGCCATGTTACTGGATATACAGTATATTTTGCCCAAGATGGTTCTCTTTTCAACCTTCGTAACTCGATCATAAAGTTATAGTGGTTAATCATGATTGATTTGGTTTTAATATGGGTAGATATCCAATTTTAGTTTTATGATCCCTTGACCGTATATAACCGCTTGACCGTATATGACCCACTTGACCGTATATGACCCCTTGACCATGTATGACCCCATGACAATCAATGACCTCTCGGTCATTTATGACCCTTGAGAATTTATGACCCCTTGACCATTCGTGACCCCATGACCATTCATGACATTTAGCCTATGTCCAGTCACATGGCATTTTTATGATGATTTGTACGACCAAATTGTTCAAGTTATCCCCATTTTCATGTATCATAGGCTACCTCGAAAGATTACAAAAAGTCCCACTGCTGATCTTGTCAGCCAATCGTAACGCCACGCAGAGTATTGACCATTGACAGAAATACAAACAAATCGCCTTCTACAAAATGCACTTTTAGATTTTTCGAAAAAAAAAATGGTCATCGTGGTATTACACAAAAGCTTTCAAACGGTGCATTTTATACGACTATAACAAAAAAAATGTAGAGTTAAATACCGATAAAAAATCAACTGAAAATCTATCACTTTTGTTTACATTTATTAGGAATTAAAAAAAAGAGAGCCATCATCGTAGCGTTCTATAAGACCTTTCAAATGATGTATTGTATGCCATGTTAACCGAAGAAATGTTGTATGAGAAGCGACTCGTTACTTAAAAATGCTAGAAAAAAATGCTTGAGTGTGGGGCTCTTCATTGCTTCATTGCTTCAGAATACTCAGCGATTACTTTTCTTCCCAAATACATTCGATTGGTCTGTGAACCTAGTAATTTCACGGAAAAAACTACGGCAATATGTCAATTAGTCGGCCTTCGCAACAGATGAGTAGAGTATATGTGTGCAAAAACGCAAATGGAAAAGTGGGTGTGCAAAAACGCAAATGGAAAAGTGGATGTGCAAAAACGCAAATGGAAAAGTGGGTGTGCAAAACGCAAATGGAAAAGTGGGTGTGCAAAAACGCAAATGGAAAAGTGGGTGTGCAAAACGCAAATGGAAAAGTGGGTGTGCGAAACGCAAATGGAAAATGTGTGACTCTATGTTTGTTATTTTGTGAAGGATTTAGGATATATGTTATTTATGAAGGTATACTTTTAGTAAAGGAAATAGGATGGCTAGATATTTGAATCTTTCATCGAATGTATTGCTTAGGATGTTTGTTATTTGATAGTGACTCGGACGCT
>SDVV010035539.1:0-11048 GCA_016164225.1 Gammarus roeselii
ATATTCAGTATCACACACCAGGTACACACATACAAGCTTTGTACTCATATGCAGTGTCGGTCACGGCGAAATGTAGGCGTATATAGGGTTGATGCCGGCCTAATGTAGGCCTATGCAGGGTTGATGCTGGCATATGCCGGCATAATGTGGGCGTATACAAGGTTGATGCCGGCATATTGTAGGCGTATACAGGGTCGATGCCGGCACAATGTAGACACATAAACACATTTGTATGCATATACAGGGTCGGTTAACATCTGTAGCATTTTACCTCTGATGGGATTTTTCTCCATTAGAACAAAATCCCTTGCTTCTGTTAAAAGATATTTAATATGGATCAGCTTCACGGTATGTTAGGTTAAAAGGTTTTTACTTATCCTATCCTAACCTAATCCAATTTAACCAAGAATTATGTGTCATCGTTCAAGATATCCTGCCTGCGTATGATCCTTCTTCATCGATTTATGGTATATTCATATCCATCCTCTATACTTTGCTCTACATTTGATCTATTCTTTGCAGTTTTGATACACACTTCCAATTATTAAGGGGAATATGTAAGTGACGGACGCGGTCTTTAAAAAAACATCGTGTTGACGTGCTCGTGATATAACATTATTACATAGTTACCGCTTCAGTTACCTGGATCAAGCATACTCTACTGGTCACTCAAGATGCGGTGTGGGATTGCGTCGTCTAGGCTTTACAAGAATCAATGAGAAGTGCCCGAGAATTTCAATGTATGCGGGCTGATTCAAACAGGTTGATGATCGGAGGCTGAAGATTGAACACAGAACCAACTGACGAAAAGACATTTGAAAGGAAAATTAGAATACCGAGGCTACTGCTTAACCTGTTTGTACTCTTCATTAATACGGAATAGTTTATGAAGAACGAACGGTCCAAATTTTCGCTCTTTTCTCAGTATTGAAAACATGCTCAAAAAATCATCTTGACGCATATTTCAGAAAATAAAAGCCTTCCGAAAGTCGTTGGTCAGATGAGAGGATTTGCGTCGATACGTCCATCCCACAACTGACAAATGAGCAAACCTTCCGTAGTGAGACCCTCAGATTTATAGAATGTTAAAAGAATGTATTATCATCGATAGCGATCTCGAAAAGTTGCACAATTGAGGCTATTCGACGACGCTAACGAGGGTTGTGCACTGGGCCAGCCTCGTGACTTAATGCAATTCCAAGGTATAGATGAACAAAGTGTTAGTGTTCGTGGTGGCTAGCTCTAGACCAGTTAAACGAATGTCTGCCTGGCATCCACCACAAGTGACGTCCGACTGTACCGCCCGGTGATTTAACAACCACACGGCAGTGCCGCAATTGATAAGCTATAATATCTATTGAAAATCTTCTCTTATGTTATATTAATAAGTTGCTAACCCAACTTCAACGGGAAATTTTTACAAACACACCCGCTTGGGGAAAAATTATCAAGCTATACCTTTTAACATTTCATGTTCTGCTTCAGTTATTTGTATTCCTTCCTTACCAAATTTCAGGGCAAAACACTGCAGAAAATGCACTCAATTCAAATGTGACGATACAATTTTAACCAGCTTAAGAGTGGGGAGGCTATTATTCGCATGACGTATACTGGTGAAGGGACCTGGGCTAATGACGAGGCCAAGACCAGCAACTGTCACAGAAAACATATGGAACTGTCTTAATTAAACGCAATTTTCGGAAGGTAGGCACGTCCACGTTTGTTTATTAAATGCATCTCGTTTGTTAGCCCATTTTATGCTCACAAGGCTTGTGTTAGATTCCAATACCGGCCAGTCAACGATAATCAAAACAGTTTGGTATTTGATAAATATACAACTACTTATTCACACATTTTCTAGATATTGCATCATTATATTTAGTTTAACATTGGTATAACAATTAATTAAATTTCTTGTGTGAATGGCTTGTAGGCCATGGGTGTGTGACATAAAAAAAATACAATGTGAATAAATGATCTGAGATGCCACAGCGACACACTTGTGTGTGTTTTTTCACACACACAAGCTTTTCAAAGTTCGTATAAGTAATGGAATACATTTTCAAAATCTGAATAAAGTGAATGACCATTTTCTAAATAAAATATGTTTTCAAAATTTATTTTTTCTTAACAGAAATACCAATAAATAAAAAGCACCGTAATTGATTTAGAATATCACTAAATCATCTGAGAAGGATTTTGCTAAAAAAAACGTGCACAGACAAAAAAGGGTCCGCTTTGCTTTGAAGACGATGCAAATAAATTTTCTTTATTTAAGGCAGAATAAAAGTTTTGTGATAGACTACAATTTAGTCAAATAAAATCAGGAAGTATACAAAATAATTTCAGATAAAGTAAATGCAGTATTTGACGGGGAACCCCACATGTCATGTATTTTCTTATGCTATGAATATTTGAAATTGCCAGTTCGTAACAATTATTACATGATCCTAATAACATCATCTTGCTACTAGTGGCAACTAACATTGTGATATCAGAGCTTCAGCCCCTATTTCACTCTGAGACTATATGGCAAATTGCCGCGTGACGTGAGAGCCTCGGCACCCAATAACATTTCTTTAAGAATATCCGATATTTTAGTTAATCTAGATAAGTACAATTTCAAACGCTTTCACTTAATCTGGCCCTCGAAGTCTACTTCGTTCCTGACGTCTACTGCGACTCCCTTGACGTCGTCGGCGGCACGAGCAACTTTTATAGCTGCGCCCTCAACGACAATTGCTATACTCTCGACGTCCATTATTTCGCACTCGACGTTCGCTGCTTTTAATTGACGCACATTATTTTCCACTAGACGTCTACTACTGCGTCCACTACAACTGCTGCTGGGCATTCGACAATTAGTATTGCCCTTTTTGACGTCTTACGTTACTCCCTCAATAAGCATTACGGCTCCCACCAGGTATATTGCTGTACCTATTACGTCTACTGCCCCGTCCTTGACATCTACTGCTGCACCCTCAATATCTATTGCTGCGACATTCAGATGTGCAAGCCATAATAATCAGGACTATTCTTGTAGTGGATTAAAACTCGAACCACCAGTTCAAACGTCTTTAAAATACTTTCCCGTAAAAGTATTTTAAAGACGTATGATGGATTCTACAACCTTTTGCCATGGCTAGAATCCGATGTATGAAACCGAGTGAGGCAGGAGGCACAATTAGAAGGCGATATTTCTATCGACTGTGTTTTCGACGTGTAAAAATAGCAGTGAGTTATTTAGAAAACCCCAATGCAGCAACTGAGGTCCAAAAAAAAACATGCATTGATTTCGGGCAGAATTTCGAAATCAAATCAGCTAAGAAAATCGATCTCAAAATGGATTAAAACTGATGGAAAATGGAGAATTTAATGAGAACAGACAACATCAAATACCTGCGGTGTATTATTAGTTCCTAAGACGATAATCTATTCAGAGCCGTGGACGTGATGAGGTAATAAATAAACATTTCTGAACGTTTGGGAACATTTGGTGACATTGTACCTGAATAGAAAGCTTAATAAAAAGGACCGTAAATATGTATATCATGTACTATTGGCTGCAAATATAGTAAACTTATTTTCAATTTTGCACTTTTGTTGTCCACATCCCTGTACCGAGATTGCATGTTTTATTGTATGTTTTAACATATTTGCATTTACTTAAGACGTTTGGCTGTAAAAGTACAAACATAAAAGATTAAATAACTACAGATAATATGCTTCGAATGAAGTTCAAATAAAAACGCGGAAGTTACATATCTAGGCCTAATAGTACGTCAAACCAACATAGTTTTCTGGTTTGGTAATACAATACGAAAAGTTGTATCAAACAGTGGTATAACACACTTGATGTTCTTCTGTGTTAGTTGATGTCATGAAAGACGTTTTGTGGACGAACAGCTTACCATAGTTTTTAGATATTCGATTGCAAGTATATCACAGAAAGAGCGACTGAAGCATGACACATGCAAATACGTTATTCAAGAAAAGCCGCTTGGCGTTCTTTTGTCTTTACAACGTATGTCTTCAGTCTAGAATACACATCAAATAAAGAATCAACTTTAATCGAATAATGGAATTCTGTTACATGTCGTGTATGCGTGCTCTATGGAACAAATAAGTACATTCAAGATCACTCAACATCTGAATATGTATGGTGCGGAATATATCTACGTTTTCCTATCATAATAAGTGTTTAACTTTCTCTGCGTTACTTCGCATAAATGCATTCAAGCGCTAAATACAAGAAGGAATATACGAACATATTCAGACATCACAGAACGAAGTTAACCATTGTGTTAACTTCGTTTACGGGAAATAGTGCAATGTAGCTTCATTGTATAAGAAGCCGCTCAAAGAGTGTATAAGATAATGGAAACATACAATAATTTCACAGATATTGCATAAGGTATTTTGTTCCTACTACTCGGTGCACCTCAGAATGGAACCAATATGGAGAACGGAAAAAAGGTTTTCACTCCCCTGATAAAACACTGGCTATGCACCCGATATCACGTGGGCCAGTTTGTTCTCTTCGAGGAGAGATCCAATATATTTCCACAAGTAACATCATAACAAGTATCCAAATCCAAGTGAGATACAATACTGCGAGTCGTCGCGGTCTCCCTCTGGATAACAGCTGGTAGATGTCGAAAAGGTAAACATCCTTGTGATGAAGCAAGGGAGGTTTGAGGACGTAGGTGGTTCTGGTTTGGAGTGTCTCATGTTGTGAGGGCTCGGTAAGCCCTCGCTACTATGTTTTACGTTTGCTTACATATTTTCCGCGTACATGGGTCTGTTACGTTGGCTTTTAATTTTCAACGGGCAAGCAGCCGAGTGGTGCTTTTGTCTTTAATGAAGATGCATTGGTGGAATTGATAACACCAGATAGTAGATTGCTCAAAATTTTTGTTCCTAAGACTGGAAACGCTTCTGCACAAGTCTGTGTTTTTTATACTCGGTGTCAAAACACTTCCGTTCCTCTTTGACCAAAAGTGAGCCTCTACGATCAGAGAAGCTAATTTTCCTACAAACATTACTGCACGTTACGAAGTTCCATGCGCTCGTGTATGTTTAATCAGAGAAGTTTCTCCCCTTCTCCAGCAGCTATAAATTAGAATACCTGAGTAGCACAATGTTAAATTGGAACCGTATTGAAGATTTTTTGGGGTCGGGAAATCAGATTCCTCTTTTTTAAAAAGGTACTGCATTTTTATATTTATATACACTAATAGGCTCAAATACTAAAATATTTACCTGTTATTAATGACGTACATGATACAATACGAACAGGTTATAATAACAGAAGTAATATCAAACCGCTAGTGTTGTTACTTGATGAAACACAAAACAAACTTGATCAAAAGGTTCTTGAACTAGAAAGGCGTGTATTTAGAATTTGCTTGTAATAACAGGCAAAGGTTGAGATTAGACATTAATTATGAACAATAATAAAACTCCGCGGCTTTGAGGAAACTACTTTAGAAATACCAGTATATGTGGAAAGCGGTTCAGTAATTTTTGGATGTCTTTGAGCAAGAAAAGTGTAGAAGGTCAAATGCTGAAGCTAATAGATGACATATTCCTCATCTTCATATTATAAGTGTCTACTACACACTTATTCAGAATATTTACGTTATGACAAAGTCGAGGCAACTGTTGAGACGAATCTACGAAGTGGAAGTCGGGAAAAATTCTATCTGAATTTACCAATTGAGAGCAATCAATTTGATGATGGAATAATGGCCACCAATGACCGACGATTGTTTAAATCACTCTCATAATTTGTATAACAACAACAGACCGGTCACATGCCATCAAGACACAGAGAGATTGACCAGAACCAGTCAATCGACCTTGTTGACGACCTGTCTGATTTCGCAGCGCACGAAAGGACTAAGATAACATCGATGTACATTATGCATCAAACTCAATAAACAGCAACTTCACTGCTGTCCATGATAACATTAGGAGCATCATACGCACAAATATGATGGATGACACATTAGATTAGATAAATAGTCGTGGAGCTCAAATCTTATCTAAAAAAATCGACACATTTCTGGAATCTCTATAGTCCTACCTCGTCATTTCTTCTCCAGCCCTCTCCCCCTACTCACTCCTTCTCTCTCACACTCTATCCTTCTTCCTCATCCTCCCGAGCTCTCCTCTCTCCTAACTCCCCGTCTTCTCACACGCCCTTTAATACGTAACGTTCCATCCACGGCGACTAAAGTTCGCTGTTAAAAGTTTGGAGGGACGGCTCCAGAATGCTGGGCCTAGCGAGAATTCCGCGAGATATAGCATGGCGTTGGGAGTAGGCTAGGCCAATAACCTATTCGGAGATAAATGTATATTGGTGTTCCGAAATGAAGGACAGAGTAAAAGGCTGTTTGTTGCATTAGAATTGAGTGAATTAATGGGCCTATGGATGTTGCGTGGGGTAATTGACAATAAACATTCAAATTAGGGATTCGAGCAATAAACAAGGATACTAGGGCATCGCGATCGTGCTGTGATGGAGAATTCCACGGAAGGAGCTTGCGAGTATTATTTGGGCAGTGGTGAACTAATCTACAGGGTGTTATTGGATTTTGCAGCAACTGGTTACATCAAACCTTATAGTGTATAATTAGTGGACAATGTGCTATAACTATTGGTGATGTCCAAGACGCTTAATCATCCAATAAACCTGTCGTGATAACTAGGCAGGTTTTGTAATGTATCTGCTGAACACATGAGTTGTCATTCTTCTTATGTTCTATTTAGACGGGGTTATGTAAGATAAAACGTGATAATATTGTTGAATTCATTGATTCCAGGTTCATGCCATTCACCGCTGCTGATATTTCAATGTTTTTATGATAATATTCCTGGTAAGTTCCAAATTCCAAACTGTCTAAAACGGTACGTCAAATCATTGTTTGATGAACAAAATGCTGCGAAGAAATTTATTTTTAAACAATATTTTTGTAACAACTAAAATACGACCTGTCAGTATGACCGACATGTCAAGGCAACATCAACTACATATCAATGCAACATCACCTACACGTCAAGGAAACGTTACTGACTCATCAAGGCAACATCACTGACATGCCAAGAAAACATCCCCGACAAGTCAGGGCAAAAACACTGACACGTCAAGGCAACAGTAATGAAACGTCGAGGCAACATCACTGACACGCCAAGGAAACATCACCGATACGTCAAGGCAGCATTATTGACACGTCAAGGCAGCATCACCGACACGTCAATGCAACATCACTGACAAGCCGTGGTAACATCGAAGGAATAGTGTTGAGGTACTTGCTCAAGTCTGTTCACATGAACCGTCTCGGCAAAATCCAGGACTGATGATGCTTGAACGAGTCTGTTCACATGAACCGTCTAGGCAACATTCAGGACTGAAGATGCTTGAACGAGTCTGTTTCTTCTGCCGTCTATTTATTATGTTGCTGAATCACTTTAACCCCAGAACATGACAACAATCTTAAAGTCTCGAATATGATTGAGGAACCACCCAACTAAGGATGCGAAAAGTATGGTTATAATCTTAGGCTGAGATTGACGAATGCATAAACGATTTATGTATCTTCCGTATTCATTATGCCAGACTTAATCATTTAGTGAAACACATTTGACCAGAAAATATTGTTCAGTAATTCAAGCGAGCCATATAAAATACCAGCAGTAATCGGTACTAAAGTTTTGAAGATGATTAGCAAGGAGCAGCGCAATGAATCGTCATAAAGTATGGAATAAACCATTTTCCAGTCTCATTGAAACGTTCATTTGTGATCAAAAATGACATGAGGGGGAAAATGAAGATTCAAGTATCTTCCATAGCCTTTCCCAAGGATTATTGAAGATAAAAAAGAATGACATTTTCGATCTTCCTGGCCAGCGCACAATCCGACGCGAGTCTTCGCGTTCAATGGTTCTGGGAAGAAATGGATAATATTATAATCCGTTGAAGCACAAAAACAATGGATGATTTGAAGAGGAAGATCAAAGAAACAGCCGCAACAATGGTGGAAGATCGAATACGCTGAACCCAGAACACAGACGCCGCAGGCATTCGCGAGGTGTTAAGAAAAAGGGTGGACACCTTGAGGCTAGACTCTATGTTGTAAATGAATTTGTAGTATTAATACGTACAACTAAATAAATTGCTTGTAGATCTCGACTATGTGCGATAAAATTCGTATTTTTTCATGTTTTATTGAGCGTTGAAAAAAATCTTCTTGGACACCCTCCATCCGATTTATTTCACGACAATTACCGTTAAAGATTCAAAATTTGCAGTTTTCATTTAGCATCTTGAATCGGTTTCCGGTTCGTCATCATGTATGAATTCGATGTGTATGAATGTAACTGCGTTCTATGCAAACACCATCAGCAAATTGATCTTATGCAGACGTCTAAGAGACGTTGGGTCACATTTACGGATCGACCATGTGACGACATCTAAAAAGACGTCGAACCGGAATGTAATGAACGTCGTGAGTAATCCGATTGTTGCTGTGTCAGCGTATGAGTGAAGTCATGCCGGTGTCAACATTGGCGTACACCAGCACTGAATTGGCGGCATGGCGGTGTTTGACAGACGTAGCTTCGTCGTCCAATGAGCGTGACCCATACAATATCCTGCACCGTCATTTTGATTTGTGCCTACCGACTCCGTCAGACGGTCGGGCTGACGATAGCCCACTCTGTTAAATACATCGAATCATTTTTGAAAGTCGACATTACCACAGTTGTTAATCCATCAGCAAAAATTTATTGTGTATGACTTGTTAGGCTATTAGTGATTATTTGCCACCTTTTTGTATCTTACCAGGCGTCAATCGACCTTCGAATACCTAACTGTCTTACTTAGCAATTTCCCGCCCCTCTGCAGACCCCTTCCCCGTCAATAACGTTGTCCATCCCTTCGTGAAGATCAACGGATTTTATATCGCGCTATCCGCCATCGAACGAGTCCCTGTAAACTTGTCGTTTGTTGCGAGCGCCACATTTTTGTGCTTGCGAAGGTTGTGCGACAGTGAATTGATGTGCTGGGATGTATTTAATTAGTATGGTTTTTGCTAGGCACAATTAGAAGCAAGATAGATGGCATCACATGTTCAGCAGCAAATGCAATGCTTATACAAAATATGTGGAAAGCGATATTTCGAATAAGTATTTAATGGGCCAAAAAACTCTCGAAGTGCAATTTCATTGGTAGATTGATCGATTAAAAGAACTAAAAATAGGCTTGGCCAAACAGATGGAAGGAGTAATGAGTTGGATATAACAATCAAGCATAGTTAAATAACTTCAGGGATGAGATATAAGCCGAAACATAATTATGGAAGTAACAAATGAGTTTTTAAGTTTAAATATGAGTCATTTTGTAATGTGAGTTTATTTTTTTCATTATATCGTAAAACTGCGTGAGCATCTGATTATCAAACCTGGAGGACGTTGGGAGTTGGACTTAACTGAACTGAAGTCGATAATTGATGAAGAAATAAGTTGGAAAGCTAATGGATTTTACAAAATGGCACCCAGTGATTTGATTCCCAGCACCGTCCGGTAGGTGCCTGCGACGCATCATTGCTCTGCCTCATCTTCTCATACGATACGGGAATCTGTTCCCTTCCTTTTGATCAACTGCGGTTGCGACTATTTAGGCATGATTCATTGTACTACTAGCACTGAATTGATGACGACGCGTTTGTATGTGCATAAACATGAGGATTTTCTTAGATCAACCAATTTTCACGGGTCAAACACTTCGAACATTTAATTCGTTCGACTTGCTTTTGATAATCTATTCCAATTCGCAAATGACTCTACCTCTTCGCGACCGAGAAGCGATCTCCACTTCTTCCTGGAGATGATGAGAATAGCTACCGGTAGAAGAGAGGATACCGAGAAATGAGAGAGGTGTGTTCAAGGAACAAGTAATCCCTGGGTATCGTGTACCATAGCTAGGCCTCGATCAGTGGCTGACGAAGACTATGAGAGACATTAATTTCAGTCCCTGTGTATGAAGAAGTTCTGTTATTGCCGAAGTATTGAGTAGCGCCGGTGCAACAGCAAGCATACAGTATCCATCGCCACGAGAAGAATAGGAACTAAGGATTAGGGACTGTTACAAAGGAATGAACATCAGTCGGTTTTCCATTGAACAGTATAAAAATGTAATAAATGTTTTGTCACACATCGTCGATTGTTTCACCCGTTTACCGCAGGCATGACCTATCAAGTTATATTCTGCATATGTATTTGTTGACGTCATGTTAACGAAATACTTCACCAAATATGAAACGATAAATTGAAATTCCATTTTAGTGAAAATCATCGCAATACTGCTTGCTTCTCTGAAATGGCCTTCCCATAGCCTATCTCGGTGGCCGAGTGGGTCGCTCGCTTCTCTGAAATGGCCTTCCCATACCCTATCTCGGTGGCCGAGTGGGTAGATCGAGGGCCAAATGTGTCCATTGGAGGCCGACACGCACCCACTGGAAGCTGAAAGTTGAAGGTTCGAGCCTACAAAACCCCGAGTGAGATTTTCTGGCGGTCTCTATATGAAAACTAAGTAAAAAAACTCACAAATAATCGAATTCCTCATATCCTGCCGTCCCTCTCCATTGAATCAACAGATACAAATACAGACACTAGGCCGCATACCCCAGAAAGTGGGGTGGCCGACGGCAAGACGCACCTCACACCCTCATACGCTCCCACTCACACAACTTAGCCCTTTTGTGCTTAAGGGTCCGGCCGGTAGCCCCTCAACTTACATTCTGGGTCCCGAAAGCACCGAGGAACCGTCGTCAGCAGCAGGGCCCGACAGTTTTCGCTGGTTTACCCCCGCCGCGTCATAATGGCCGGAGCTCCCTACCCACGACCATCCCGACAGCGGGATGCCAAGGGCGGGAAAGCACATCAGAACAGCGTCAAAATCAACCCTTCACAACCATTCTCCACTCACGCCTGTTCATTGCACGCTCTCTCGCCACCTCCACATTCATGTCTCTCCTTCCCAACGC
>SDVV010035540.1:0-11048 GCA_016164225.1 Gammarus roeselii
TGTTTAAGTACACAATGTTTAGCAGGTGTAAGGACTAAATGTTAGCCTGGTCTACTGACGCAATGTATAGCTGGTCTAGGGACGCAATCTGGGGCTGGTCTCAGGAAGTGACATAGGGTTGGTCTAATGGCACAAAGTATAGGGCTAGTCTAGTGACGCAATGTTGGGCAGGTCTGGGAGCGGAAGGTAGGGCTGATCTAGAAGCGCATTTGAGCGCTAGTCTAGGAACGCAATCTAGGAATATTACAAGGACGCATTGTAAAGCAGGTCAAAGAGCGCAATGCAGGACTGGTCTAAGGATGCTATGCAGAGCTGCTCTAGAAACGTAATGGTGGGGTGGTCTAGGAAGGCAACGTGCGTTGGTCTAGGAACAATATGCACTGGTCTTGGGACGCATTGTGAGGCTTGTCTAGGAAGGCAATATGGGGCTGGTATTGGGTCGTAGTGAAGAAGGCAAAGAAAGGCTTTTTGCCTCATTCTAGTTTGCTTTTCGATCCGAGTGAGATTGGTTCTGCAGTAGAACGTCAAAAAGAGCATCATGTGTAGCATCTGTTGTAAAGGATCAAGAAAGGGAAAGGTTGTAGTTGGGAACAGCATTTAACGATGATACTCAAAACCAAACTCAAATCAGCACCGGAAGAGAAAGCCACCGACCTACGATGTTGATTTGAGATTGTATTTACCAATGCCGGGCACCAATTTTTACCTTCCTAGTGCCAATGCCGGACACTCTGTTAACCGTACTGGTGTCCATGCCGGAAGTAATTTTTTAACGAATAAACTGGTACTTATGCCGGACACTGTTTCTGAAAATTAATTAGCGGGGATTCTGGTAGAACTTTTAGAGTCGTGACTCAAACGTTTCAATTTTTCGCTGTTACCCTTTTTTTGAAAGTAGTAATATGTTATAACCATTATTTATGATCACTCCGTTCGCGTGAGAGTAAAACGGCTCGCTTGGTCGACGTTTTTCCTTCACTCCATAACCTTCCACACTTCGATCATGTCACCTCAGACCCGACGCTTCGTTAGCGAATAAAGGTTGAGTTAGCGAAGTGTATGGTAGTGCTACGTTGAACCTTTTCAAATTTACGAACGTCGTTCTATGATATGGAGACCAGAATTGGATTGAATACTCGAGATGCGGTCTATCAAACGCCATGTACAATTTAACAATACTGTGTTTCTCATCAACTAGATAGTACGGGATATTAAACCATGGACTCTATTTTTTTTAGCTGCATCGTTACATTGCATTGCAAGGCATTTCTCCAATCCCATCCTTCCGTTTTCCAAATCTTTGGTAAGTCAAGTAATTTAGTTAAGCAACGTACACATCAGCGTCAGGCATTCTAGGATGGTTGCCTTTTAGATTTGTCTCCCGAAATCTCCCCTGCCTCGTCGTAAACTAGAACCGTTTAAAACATGAAGGCATTTCATTCGTTCCGCCGTTTTGCAATATGAACAAACTATTTTAATATCGTTGAATTCAAATCGTACCGCAAATTATCATGAAGAATTTTACTAATGATCTGCTGTGTCCAGTGCCAGAAGGACATTGACACCTGCGCTCTAGAGAACCTTGTCATTCTACTCTTGTGACAAGCTGGGTTTGAATTATTTATGTTCTCCAGCCCAGCAGCAGACGTATTGTTTAACACACATTTCCATTTTTTGTGAGGAATCATGAGTGCCATGAGTGCCATGAGTGCCATGAGTGCCATGAGTGCCATCATAAGAAAGGCTCGTTTTCGAATCCTGATTACAAAGAAGTGCATGTCCGTCCTGCCTATCCGTCCTTTGAAATGCTCTCACAAAAATCTTTAAGACTTCTAAAGTTATGAAGTTATCATTGCAATCAATACATCATTTGAAAGTTTTTGTAAACGACTACTATTTCATGCGACTTTTTTTCTAAATCAGTTTTTGTAATGACTTGAGATTAAAAAAATATTTCACCCTTAGCAGGAGTATTAGAATCTTGCTACCGTAACCCCTGCGTGCCTTAGGAGGCGACTAAAAGGGGAGCCCTGTAGCCGGAGCTTAGAATCGTGCTACCGCAACTCCTGCGTGCCGTAAGAGGCGACTAATAAGGGACGGGGCGGGGGGATTGGAATCCCCTCCTCTGTAAAATTCTCGCTAAAATTCTCCTTGAAATTCTCCCAAAAAGACTCCCAACCCTATTGTAAGGGTCGCTGAATGTCCGTGGTTGTAGTACGAGGGAAGCTAAGAGGCGAGAGATTAGTGAGATGTTTGTGAGAAGGAAGTTAGATGTGTTATCGTTGAGTGAGACCATGTTGAAGGGTAAGGGCGAGTGTGAGTTTGGAGCGGTAAGTGGAAGAAATTCAGGCAAGGATGAAGGTTGGGCATGAGAAAGTGTGGCGTTGTTAATGAGTGATCGACTGTCTAGGAGCGTTACAGAGTGGAAAGAGGTGTCCTCAAGATTTATGTGGATGAAAGTAAAGTTAGGCGTAGAAAAATGGGCATTTGTGCGTGCGTACGGGCCTGGTAGCGAGAGGAGCGAGGAGGAGAGGGAGCAATTTTAGACTGACTTGAGCGAGTGTACTGAGAGTTTCGGAAGTCAACTCAATGTGGTTGTTCTGGGTGACCTTAATGCGAGAGTAGAAGATGCCGTAGGGGATAATGTGATAGGGAGGTATGGCGTTCCTGGTAATAATGACACTGGAGAAAACCTTGTAGGTTTGTGCATGGGGCAGGAGCTGGTCATCGGAAACAGCCTGTTCAAGTAGCGAGATATCCACAAGTACACATGAGTCAAGATTGCCCATGGCGCAGTGGTGGAGAGAGCGCTGCTGGATTTTGTGCTGATTTCGTGAAAGTGGTGGGGAGGCTGTTGGATGTGCGGGTGTTAAGAGGGGAGGATGGAAAAGTGTCTGACCATCTGCTGGTGGAAGGAAAATTAAGAGTTGAACATAGGTAGTAGGGGAACAAAAGAGTGGGAGAAGGAAGAGAGGTAGTGAAAGTGAGTGAGCAAAATGTGAAAAGCAGAACCAAGGAGTTCTAGCAGGCGTTGAAGGAGGAATATGACTACGTGAGAGAGCTGGACCTACAAGATGTGAAGGAAGAATGGGAGAAGTTCAGAGATGCCACGTTGGGATGTTCGAGAAATGTGTGTGGTGTGGGCCGTGTGGGCGGGTGCAGACGGAAGGGCTGGCGGTGACGCAAAAAAAGAAGACCTCTTGAGGAGTGGTTGCAAGCGAGGTCGGTGATGACCTATAAAACTATAAAGGGAAGAGGAAGGAGGTTAAGCGAGTAGTGAGGAGAGCCAAAATGGATGCTGATGTCATGGGGGACAGACAGTTGTGACAGAATTTTGAGGAGAACAAAAAGATGTTCTGGAAAGTGATTAAGAGTGTGAGAAAGGGAGAGACCGGAAAGGAGGAGGCGGTGAACGATGAAAACGGCCAGTTGTTGACTGAAAGTGGTGGTGCACGGAAAAGGTGGGTCGAGTATTTTGATGAATTGTTGAATGTGGAGGATGACAGAGAGGCTGACATTGCTGCTGTGGGTGGTGGTGTGCGAATGCCGGTTTTTAGAGAGAGACGTTTGCAGACATTTTTAGGCCGGACATTACGAAGGCGGTGGAGGTGATGAAGGCAGGGAAAGCCCCTGATTTGGACGGAGTTGCGACTGAGTGCCTAAAAAAGGGTGAAATAACGATTGTCGAATGGTTGACGAGGCCACTGACCATTTGTACGCGGGCGTGGTACCGCGTACGCGGGTGTGGTACCGATTGAATAGCGCAGTGCCTGCATTGTCCCGCTCTACAAGGGCACAGGAGATAGAAATGAATGCTGCAATTCAAGAGGTATCAGCTTGTTATGTGTGGTCGGAAAGTTGTATGGGAGAGTGCAGAGCAAAAGAATTAGAGAATGCACGATTTGCGCAATTGGAGAGGAACAGTGTGGCTTTAGGAGAGGTAGAGGGTGCGCCGATCAGATTTTTGCAGTGAGACAGGTCTGTGAGAAGTACCTTGCAAAGGGAAAGGATGCGTTCTAGGCCTTCGTGGATTTGGAAAAGGCATACGGCTGTATTGACAGGGAAGCGCTGTAGAGGGGGTTGCGCTTGTATGGAGTGGGCGGAAATTTGTTGAAAGCGGTGCAGAGTTTCTATGCTGACAGCCGAGCATGTGTCAGAGTGGGGAGCGAGGTGAGTGATTGGTTCACAGTGAAAGTGGGACTGAGACAAGGCTGCGTGATGTGTCCCTGGCAATTCAATCTCTACATGGATTGAGTGGTCAGGGAGGTGAACGCGAGTGTGCTGGGTCGTGACTTGGAGCTGATGGAAGCGAATGGGCTGAGTTGGCAGTTGAGCCAGTCGCTTTTGCGGATGATACCGCGCTGGTGGCGGATTTAGAGGAGAAGCTTCGTACGCTAGTGACTGAGTTTGGTAGAGTGTGTGAGAGGTGGAAGCTCCGAGTGAGCATGGGTAAAAGTAAAGTAACGAGATGCTCGAGTACTGTTGATGCGAGCAGAATTAGTGTCCTTTTAAATGGAGAGTTGCTGGAAGAAGTTCAATGTTTTAAGTATCTGGGCTTCCATGTTGAGTAGACTGAGCTAGTTGAAACTGAGGTGAAGACGCGAGTGAATGAGAGATCTAAATGTTGGGTGCACTGAAGAGTGTAATGAGCTGCAGGACGTTGGGGATGGAAGCAAAGAGAGAGGGATGTACGAGGGTGTCGTGGCCCCAACTGTGCTAAACGGAGCTGAGACTTGAGGCGGGAAAGCAGAGAAGAGAAGAAGATTGAATGTTTTCGAGATGAAATGTTTGAGAAGCATGCCTGGAGTGTTGCTGAGAGACAGGTGCACTAACGACGTGGTTCGAATCAGAACGGGGATAGTGAAAAGTTGGAGGACAGAGTTGAATCGCGTGTTCTGAGATAGTGCAGGCGCATGGTGAGGATGGATGCAGGAGATTGGTATAAAAGGTGATGAAGACGGAGGCGAGTGGCCGTAGGTCTAGCGGTAGATCAAAGTTGGGTGGATGGACGGTTTAAAGCAGGCGTTAAGAAGGAGAGACTTGAATGGGGGGGTAGCGATCGAGCGTGTAATAAATTGGCGTGAGTAGAGAATGGTTGTGAATTATTTATTTTTGACGCTACCCTGATGTGCTTTCTCGCCCTTGGCGTCTCGTTGACAAACGGGATGGCAGTGGGTGGGAAGGGGGGTTCATGCCGCTGTAGGGGTGAACCAGTCATGCTGTCGTGCCCTGCTGCTGACATGGACCTCAGACCGCACTCATGACCCAGAGTGTGTGTTGTGGGGTTTCCGACTTGGCCCTTTAGCCCAAAAGGGCTAAATTGTGTGAGTGTGAGCGTGAGGGTGTGTGATACGCCTTGCCGTCGGCCATCCTCCCCATCCTGGGGGTTTCGCTCATGTGTTTGTATCTGTAGCTGTGTATTTGTTACAGTGCTGATTCCTTTTTTATAGTTTCTAATGATGACACCCAGATTTTTCTCTTTGACGACGGGAATTAGTTTCTTTCCGGACATTGAGTATTCGTTCTTGCGGTTGTGATGACCCGTGTGCCAAACTTTACACACCTCGTCGTAGCATTTTATTTGCCACTTTTCTTACCAATCAACAATTGTGTTCAAGTGTAATTGGATCTGCTGACACTTATGTTCTGTTTGCACTTTTCCTTCTAGCTTAGTATCGTCTGCAAACTTGTTAGTGTTCGGAGGCACGTTTTCATTAAAATCGTTCACGAATGAACATTCTGATAAGGACTGGACCAAAAACTGAGGCTCGAGGCTAGCCGCTTAGTTCGCTTCCCCAAGAGAAGCGAGCTCCGTTTGGTACGACTCGCTGCCGTCTATCTGTGAGCCAACATTGATACGCTTCCCCAAGAGAAGCGAGCTCCGCTTGGGACGACTCGCTGCCGTCTATCTGTGAGCCAACATTGATACGCTTCCCCAAGACAAGGAGTTTTCGTTCAGTACGACTCGCTGCCGTGTTTCTACGCCGACATTTCATAAAGTTATCTAACTCTCCTCAGATAGCAATGCGGTTCAATTTACTAACTAAGCGTTCATGATGGGTCTTTATCGAAAGCTTTTTGGAAAGCTAGGTTTATGATATCGATTGGAGATTTTTCGTCTAACATCCCAATCATATTAATCGAAAACAGCAGGTGGTTTGTCAGACAAAAATGATAGTGTCTAAAGCCTTGCTGAGCATTACCTATCAACATGTTTGTTACTTAAAATTCTCTAATGATATCCGTAATCATTTTAACCATCAATTTATCAAAGCCGGAGGTGAGACTAATTGGTCTACAATGACCAGGACATTTTTTCCTTAAAAAATTTATCGTAACGTTGGCTTCTTTCCGTTGCGAGAGGCAAGTGCTATTTATGAGCGATTGCGTGGATATTCTTGAGAAGGGTTCGGCGAGTTGGTTCTTAGTCTGCTTCAGTGTTCTGGGCTGGACTTGGTCTGGACCTGAAAATTTTGTGACTTGATTTTTTTTTTTTTTTCAAACTTCACCAGGGGAAAAATTTACGGTGCTGAGACTTTCAATTCGTCTTTCCGCTATGATATCCTGATGATTGGGATTATTTGAATATCTAACGTAAATACAGAACAGAAATGCTTGTTTAGTAGTACACTAACTCTAGTGTCGTCTGTTTTTTTTTTTTTTTTTTACGACCGTTTTCATGAGAACCAACTACAGATTTAAATGTTTTTTGCCCGAAATATTGATTAAAAAGAAATGTTTCGGGTTGATTTTGGCGTTTGCCGCAACTTCATTTTCGTATTCTTTCTTTTTACGAGATTTTTTTTTCAAAGCTGTCATGTGGGTGTTTTAGACATGACAAACGCTTTGCTTTTCTTTGCGACGGAAGATGCTGCAGTTCTCTTTTCCAGTACTTTGACTGGTTGACTGCTGCCCTCCTATTTCTTCGCTTGATGATCAAGTTTAGTATTTGTATTTGTTAGAAATTTATTGAACGAAAGATTGGCGTCATGTCCAAGGGTGGTTTTTGCTGACGCTAATGACTATCATAAACCATCAAAGTTAGCTAAGCTAATATGAGGGACATCATCACAGTTTGCTGACTCTTTCAACTCGAGCTTTATCGTGTACCGCCTGGTCTAGGGACGCAATGCGGCTTTGGGCTAGGAAGGTAATGTGGGGCTTAACAAGGAATGTAATATGTTGCTCGTGAGGACACAATGTCCTCACCAGGCTAACATAGAAAAACGATATGGGGCTGGCCTAGACCTGCAATGTGATGCTAGTAATGGGGCTGCAAAGGGTGCTGGTCTAAGGACGCAATGTGGTACTGGTCTAGGGACGCAATGTAACGCGGTCTTGAGTCGCAATGCGGTTCTGGTCGAAGAAGGCAATGTAAGGTTTATTTGGAAGGAAGGTGTTACTATTGGTGTCACACCTGGCTTCCGGTATTGTAATTTCTAGCGGGGCTGGTCTTGAGTCGCAATGGTCGCTTGTCTAGGAGCGCAATTAATGTATGCCAGTTCTGGGCACGCAATGCGATACTGGTCTAGAGACGTCATGTTGACTAGACTAGGAACGCAAGGTGTGGTCAGTCGAGAGACGTAATGCGGGCTAGTATATCGACGCCCTGTGAGGCAAATTTAGGGACGTAATGTGGGCTGATCTAGGAACAAAAAAACATGATCCAAAGAGGAAGCACAGATGTTGGAGTGGTCTAGCTACACAGGTGTTGAAGTGATCTAATGACACTCAGGTGTTGGAGTGGTCTAGGGCCACTCAGGTGTTGGAGTGGTCTATGGACACTCAGGTGTTGGAGTGGTCTAAAAGCACTCAGGTGTTGGAGTGGTCTAAGGACACTCAGGTGTTGGAGTGGTCAAAGGACACTCAGGTGTTGAAGTGGTCTAGCTACACAGGTGTTCGAGTGGTCTTATGACACTCAGGTATTGCAGTGGTCTAAGGACACTCAGGTGTTGGAGTGGTCTAAGGACACTCAGGTGTTGGAGTGGTCTAAGGACACTCAGGTGTTAAAGTGGTCTAATGGCACTCAGGTGTTGGAGTTGTCTAAGGACACTCAGGTGTTGAAGTGGTCTAGGGACAATCAGGTGTTTAAGTGGTCTAGGGACACTTAGGCGTTTGAGTGGTCTAAGGACACTCAGGTGTTCGAGTGGTCTAAGGACACTTAGGTGTTGGAGTGGTCTAAGGACACTCAGGTGTTGGGGTGGTCTAAGGACACTCAGGTGTTGGAGTGGTCTAAGGACACTCAGGTGTTAGAGTGGTCTAAGGACACTCAGGTGTTGGAGTGGTCTAAGGACACTCAGGTGTTAGAGTGGTCAAAGGACACTCAGGTGTTGGAGTGGTCTAAGGACACATAGGTGTTGAAGTGGTCTAGGGACACTTAGGTGTCCCTAGACCAAGCTACAGGGTGACGTGGGGTTAGGCGGTCACATTGGAGGTGGTGTATGCGTTTCCTCTCAAACTGCAGGGTGACGTGGGGTTAGGCGGTCACATTGGGGGTGGTGCATTCGTTTCCTCTCAAACTGCAGGGTGACGTGGGGTTAGGCGGTCACATTGGGGGTGGTGCATTCGTTTCCTCTGAAGCTGCAGGGTGACGTGGGGTTAAGCGGTCACATTGGGGGTGGTACTTTCGTTTTCCCTCAAGCTGCAGGGTGACGTGGGATTAGGCGGTCACAGTGGGGGGAGGTGCATTCATTTCCTCTCATTCGGTTCCTCTCCAGCTGCAGGGTGACGTGGGGTTAGTCGATAACATTGGGGGGAGGTGCAATGGTTCTCACCCAACATGACCGCGGTGTTTTTCCAAGTCTTGAATCCACAACATGCAACACCATATATTGGGCCTGCTGGGTACGCTATCCCCTCGTCTATTCGAATAAATTATACCGGGTAACCATTATTTAAAAAATGGTGTAGATCAATTTTGTGTCGCCTATTTGTTAGATTTTTATGTGTGCGTATATTTTTCCCTAGAGAGTAATAAGATAACCGAGAATGGTAATTTTGGGTACCCAGAGCTGAGTTACCCTTCAAAGCAAGTTTATTCTGAATAGAGCTGTAACTAGCGCCGGTAAATCTAGTGGCGCTATGTAGCACCGCAATTTTTTTTCTATCGGAACCACCAGCGCCGCTAGTTTTTATGACGTGTTACGCGCTAGGCGCTGGCGTTACTTTTAAAATGTAACACAACTCGTAAATTCTAACACTGTGACTAACAGGACGGGTTCATAACGCGGCTCGAGCGCGAAGTGAGAACATCAGCATATTATCTCGCATGATTCCGGGTTGAAACGTGCTTGAACGCGGTGTAAATTCGACTGTTTACCAATCGTTGCACGTTGCCATGTGGCTGACAAGGAGGTTGTATAGGCGGAGGCGGCACAGCCAGTTGTATGAACGCTAGCGAGGGACGCCTTGAATTAAGGCATTTGGTCGAATGTGATTGTTATTTAAAGTTTGATGCAGGGCCAAGTTGTGTGCATCTCGCCTGATGCACGCAAAGGTGGGCTTCCGTGCAACTGTGATAACAGTTTTCATTCGAGGTCCATGCAGCGACAGAATTCTGTACAATGTCTTAGGAAAATTGCGCTATGAAAAATACACTACGACGAGGAGGACAAGGCACAAGTTTTCATGTCACAAAAATCAGGACCACGAGGATAATCATCCACTTCATCGCGCACTAATTCCAACTACTGCTACTACTACTAATTCCTTCAATCCAGACAAACGTGTGCTATTGAACGTATAATGAACTTACTATCTTTAGTGTTAACGCTGAAACCGCGCAGGAATCGCTATGTGAACTTCTAGATCTCAATTCCTAAGCGATAAGGTTATAGTTTTTTTATGAAATGGAAAAGTCGCTATTTAGTGGTCAATCTGAAGTAATATTCAGTACGATGTGAATGTTTCATGCGCGATGCCTCTTCAACGATTTTGCAATATGACGGGAAACATGTGGTTACCTCATCGATGCACGAAGTCTAAGCACTGTTCTCTCTAAATTAAGGATTTAGTCGATACCGAAACACAATATCAACTATTTTTAAGCTTATTATTTTCGATGTAGAGGAAGCTCACATCAAATCATTTAAGTCTATTATGTAACCTAATAAAAGTGACTACAGTGCTGTACCTTCGCTGCTCAGAGCAGACGAAGGCACTGCAAGAACTCGTTATCGCAGTGATAAGTCTTCCCGCTCCGTTCATTTCACTGCATTGGTGCGCGCTTGGCTGCCCCTCCAACTGGCTTTCAGCCAGCAGGCAGCCAGCCCAGCCATGCGTCAGTCTGAAGTGGTTTTGCCGCCTCCATCTATCCAACCTCCTTGGTAGCTGCAGGCTGCAGCTGCGCATCAGTCAACAAGTGTTGAGGTGAGAATTGTGGTGTGAGGTGAAAATTGTTCCAGGTGCTAAGAGCGACGAATTTGACACCAACAATATCTATACAGGCCGTAGATTGATGTGCAGTTAGAAATTCAACTCATAAAACAACGGACATAAGCCTCATTGATTCTGGCCAATATTAAAACTAGCGCTAGAAGTAGCTCTAGCGGCGCTAGTAGTGTAAGCCACTAGCGATAGCGGTAGCGCCGCTACATATTTTCACCATTAGCGCTAACAGCTCTGATTCTGACTACACAAATTTGGTTTACCTTTCTTTGTAGATCTAGATTAATTTTGCAAGGAGGCTTTCAGTGTGCAAATAAGGACCGTATTTTTACTCCATCGAACCATATGCCACGGTGAGTTATTTTGTCCTAATTAGTGATAATACGATTTCTGTGAGTAAGGATTGTCAGGTCACTTAACTCTGAATACCCATTAATCATTTGAACCTATTCCAATTGGGCAATTCTAGAACTTAGAAACACCCCCGGCTATTGTCCGCACTAACCCACACACCCCCGGCTATTGTCCGCACTAACCCACACACCCCCGGCTATTGTCCGCACTAACCCAAGCACCCCCGGCTATTGTCCGCACTAACCCAAGCACCCCCGGCTATTGTCCGCACTAACCCACACACCCCCGGCTATTGTCCGTACTAACCC
>SDVV010035541.1:0-11048 GCA_016164225.1 Gammarus roeselii
AACATAAGAATTGCCAATCTAGCCCACAAGCCTGGCATCCAGCCCGCCGCCCCCCTCCCGCCACCTGCCCGTTAGAAGAATCGCGTGCCAAAACCAGTTCCGGTAGCGTCGCTGCCTTCCGCCGCTGGCTTTGGCCAACCCAAATTAATTCCGTTTTCAAATCGTCGACATAATCGTCACATCCCGCATCTTATTATAGTATTGCATTCATATCTGCTCTCTACAAGAAATCACCAAAAATAGAACTCAAGCTAACAGTACATTTTCCCACCGGTAAATTATACAACAGTTCAAGATGGTTCAGGCTAAGCTAGAATGTGGCATCTGCCACACCTCTTACGCTCCCGAACTAATGGATTGCCTAAGTTCTTCTGGCCCTGCCAGGAGTTTGCGTAGCAGTCCCTCTAATGGGGAATGCAAGACATTGCGTTGTAAATTTCGTCAAGCGGCAGAGGAAACCAAACAACTGAAAGCACAAATCAGTCACGTCAATGATGGCTTATCCAAAATAAGAGAAAGTCTCATCCAATGACCTATACATAACAGAGACAGTCAACATAGATACCCGATTGCTTGCTGTTGAATCAAAATTGGAAAACGTGATGAAACAATTTCACGAATTTAAAGGTCTGATGAGCAGCAAATTAGCAGCAGTCAAAGAAACTGTCGAGGCCACCCAAAATCAAGTGGAAGAACTCCAAGTGCATCTAGACTCCGAATTCGTCAAGAAGCATTCAGCTCTAGACGCTGAGACATACGATCGTATTAAACCGATAGAAAACTCAGTCAAACACAATCTCACCACTTTCGACCCAATACACGTAACCGATTCGATGTATTGCCCGATGAAATGGGCTCTCAGAATACAGGGGAAATTATTGTGATTGGTGATTACAGTGTCACCTAATTCAAATCAAATCAGCGAAAAGAGAGAATTCAACTGCAAATACTCGGCAAAGCTGATTTGAAAATTGACGAGGTCGAAGGCATAATTGCAAAGGAAAGGATACATTCATCTAAGCGAATTATAATACAAGTTGGAGGTAAAGAAATATAATTTTTTAGTTATATTTCGAGCAGAAAAAAATCCAAAATCTGTAATAGGTCCTCTCGAGAACAATGTTGGTGAGCTAGAAACGGACGACACCATAATGAGTGTTCTACTTAATGAATACTTTTGTTCTGTATTTACGTTAGAGAATCAGGATATTCCTAATCCTTATGATATCATAGCGGCAAAACGAATTGAAGCCCTCACCACAGTGAACTTTTGCCCCACCGGAGTTAATAAGTCTTTAGATAAATTGAAAGTCACTTTATCTCTAGGTCCAGACCAAATTCATCCCAGAATTCTAAAAGAGACTAGAAACGAAAACGCCGAATATTTATCAAACATTTCCTCCCTATCTCTCACAAATGGCAGCAGCCTCTCTAAATGGAAAGAGGCCAATGTTACCCAAATTTTTAAAACAGGGGACAAAAAGTGTCCCGGCAACTACCGTCCAATTAGTCTCACCTCAGTCCTTGGCAAGTTGATGGAAAATTTGATAACGGATAAAATTACAGAATTCATCGAATCAAACAAATTGATTGACGACCCCCAGCATGGTTTTAGACACAACCGTTCTGGCTTACGAATCTGCTACTCTTTTTAAGGAATATAATCGAAATCCACGACACAAAATCTCCAATCGATATAATTTACCTTGACTTTCAAAAGGCCTTTGATAAAGTCACCCACAAGCGCCTAATTAGTAAATTGCACAGCATCGGTATTCGAGGCGAGCTTAACGACTGGATAAAATGCTGGCTCACGGACAGACGGCAGCGAGTTGTACTTAACGGAGCTACCTCCCCTTGGGGTAATGTTACAAGCGGCGTGCTTCAAGGATCCGTGTTAGGGCCAGTTCTCTTCACAATATTCATCACCGATCTCGATAGCAACGTACTCTCAAACATTAGCAAGTTTGCAGACGATACTAAGATCGGAGGAAAAGTGCAAACTAAACTAGTGTCAGCAGATCCAACTAGACTTGAACAAAATTGTTGTTCGATCAGAGAAGTGGCAAATTAAATTTACTGTAGACAAATGCAAAGTTATGCACATAGGTTCTCACAACCCCAAACGCGAGTATTCAATGTCAGGAAAGAAACTCATTCCCGTCACCGAAGAGAGAGATTTAGGTGTCATCATTAGTACAGACTTGAAAAGCAGCAAGCAATGTAACGATGCTAACTAAGAAAGGCATTAAAATGCAAGGTATGATATCCCGCACTATCTCGTACAAAAACCAACACAGTATGCTCAAGTTATTTAATGCATTTGTTAGACCGCATCTCGAATATGCCGTTCAATTCTGGTCTCCATTCTTCAGAAAAGACGTTATTAAACTTGAGAAGGTTCAACGTAGAGCTACCAACTCATCGCCTCGCTGCGGAATAAATCGTACGAAGACAGGCTTTGTGAACTCAAATCTTTTATCGCTAGAGAAACGTCGAGTCGGAAGCGACATGATAAAACTGTGGAAGATTATGAAGAGTAAGAAAAACGTCGACCGAGCGAGCCTTTTCACTCTAGATACAAACGGAGTGACTAGAAATAATGGATACAAAATCGTCGGGAAACGTTTCTCACTCGACATCACGCGCAATTTCCTCACGTATAGAGTTGTCGAAGAATGGAACAAAATTTCCAGTGGAGGTCGTAAACAGCAATACAATCGAAACGTTCAAGTCGCGGCTCGATAAGTTCTACATAAATTGCCTTTAAATAGCTAGGCCGTTCCCTTTCCTGTTGTTATCAAACAAACAGAAATGGACACGAAGCTCTCTTAGACGTTCTACTTCACAACTAATCCTTTTGCTATCAAAAGGCAACCTAGTTTGGGCCAATTGCCCTGTTGTTGGCTTCCTACACTTGTAAAAACTTGTAAGCCCCTGCCCCACCGCCCGAATGACTCTAGAATGCCCTTTGGATTCCCTTTACACTACTACTATGCAACCTCATCTAGGCACTAGAGTTGATGTAGAGTAAATTATAGAATAGGTAGCTTTCCCTTAATGAACCAGCGTGCCAGTTCTGCATGGACGTTCACCTAGTGGTCAACAGCATCTTCTTTGCCGCCACCGCCCTCCTGGCCAGCGTCCTGGTGGGACCCAGTGACTGGCCTACGGACAGGGTGGAGGACGGGGCGCAGTATGACTTCATTGTAGGTGAGTGGGGGACGGGGCATAGTATGACACTATATGGTGGGTGAGTGGGGAACGGAGAGCAGCATGATTCCATTGTGGATGAGTGAAGGACGGGGCGGATTTGTTTTGATCCTCAGTTCCACCAGAGCCTCAACGGGAGTCATAACAGGCTCCCCGTAGGGTTCGATGACCATGGATTCCAGTAGGTTCGCACGCCTAAGTGTGCGAGGAAAAAACAACTCTTTTAAAGTTAGAAAGTTTTGAACATTTTAACAATGTCAGACGAGCGCTGGTGCGCATAAGAAAAACGCTTAGACGAAATGGACTTACGCTTCCAATCATTTAGAACTTCAGGAGTAATATATACGCACGCCAGTGAGTGCAGGTAGCATCATCGAGACTAGTACAAGGTTTACAGCTACGCGGACTAAGTCGGCTCCGACAGCAACGCAACACGACCTAGACCACCAAGCGGTCCAGGTCGACTACAGTACACTTCATTTGTCCAACCACTCAGACTTTCAAGAGTAATATGCACACACGCCAGTGCGCACAGATAGTATCGTCGAAATTAGTACAAGGTCCTTGGCTTCACGGATTAGATCAACTCCAAGCGCAACTCGTCACAAGGTTTATAGCTACGCAGTCCAGGTCAACCCCAGAAACTATATATGATCCGTGCACGCGCGAGCGAGCACTGACTGCAGAAAAAACACAAATTCACAAAATCACAAACAGAAACTCTCGCTCAAATTCACTAGCATTGTTAATCTTGTCAAAATTGTGGATCGTGAAGAAGAAAGGGCAGGTTTGTCATGGGCAGAAAACTGCTCGGATTATTGATTTCGCACTCATTGTTTAAGGGGATAGGGTTGGGGAGGCAGAGGTCCCATGGGTCCCAATAGAGCCTGACGATTCCCGGAGGTAAACTCAAGTCTCCCGGGTCTTCACGAGCTCCTTGAGTCCCTCGAGACCCCTCGTCTCGGCTCATCTCTGCTTGTCTCGACGCGACCCTCGCCCTCTGCGCCAGTAATCCGCGGACTGTAATGGTTAATTGTTCTACTCAAGCATTTCACATAAATACATTTTTCTGTGTATGGGTTTTACAGGGTGGGGAGAGAGAAGCAGGGGTCCCAGGGTTCAGAGGGACCTCAAACGGGTCCTCAAAGGGTCAGAGGGACCTCAAACGGGTCTCAAAGGGTCTCAATGGTGTCCTAATGGGCCCCGGATGGATCCAAGTGGGTCTTCCCAAATATTCCTGGTCTTTTATTTGATTTGATTTGGGCCTAATTTCCTGGTCTTGGAAGTCCCCAGGGTTCCCGAAACCCCCGAATCCCTAGAGTCCCGCGGGTCCCGCGAGAACCCCACACTCCCGGGTCACCTAGTCTCAACCAGCCTCGGTTCGTCTCGACTCATCGCCTCGCCAGTCGGCTCGTTTCCACTAGCCTCAATCTGCCTCGACTCGCCTCGTGACCTCTACGCGCAGTGTCATTCAAGACTTTCAAAATCTAAGATCAACGGCAACAATAATTCATTGTTTAGCCATCAAAACGCCTGGCTGTGCTCGGACATTTATTAGGCGTCCGGGAGAGCGCAAATTCTCCCACCGTAGGTTGAATTAGACTAACTAACACACCGCATAGTCCACCTAGGGCCCCTGCGGGCGTCTAACGATACATAATTATACAACCAATCAAAATTGATCACCATGAAAAAAGGGCTCTGACAGATAAAAAAGCCCACGAAATAGGAAATACTAAAATATAGTGTTAATGATCTATAAAATGAATAATCATCCATCCACCCCAAGGACAGGCAGAGTATGACTCCATTGTGGGTGAGTAGGGGACGGAGCGCAGTTTGACTCAATTGTGGATGAGTGGGGGATGAGACACAGTATGACTCCATTGTGGTTGCGTGGGGAACGGAGCAAAGTAGTACTCCATTGTGGGTGAGTGGGGGACGGAACGCAGTATGACTTCATTGTGGATGAGTGGGGGACGGGGCAGAGTATGACTTCATTGTGGGTGAGTGGGGGACGGGGCTCAGTATGACTTCATTTTGGATGAGTAGGGGACGGGGCGCAGTATGACTTCATTGTGGGAGGCTAAGGGACGTGGCGCAGTATGACTCTACTGTGGGAGAATTGGGGACGGAGCGCAGTATGACTTAATTATGGGAGAGTGGGGGACTGGGCACAGATGACTTTACTGTGGGTAGTCGGGGAAAAGGCACAGTATGACTTCATTGTGGATGAGTGGGGGACGGGGCAGAGTAGGACTTCATTGTGGGTGAGTGGGGGACGGGGCAAGGGGCGAGAGGACGCGATAGGGATGACGAGTATGAGAAGACGGGGCGAAAGATAAGGAATCAATACAGCGACAGTTATTGGATGCTTATAGGATATAACATGAAGATTAGGAGTATATATACTTAAACGGGCGGTCCCTTAACAAATGTATACATTCTATATAAACTGGGCAAATGTTTCACAATGCAAACATGGTAAAGAGTAGGAAGCTCCTGCGACTTGACCTGTGATTGATAGAATTGCAAGACTTTTCAAGTGATGGAGTTTGATGGATGGTTACGCCGTGCAATCAGATATAAGTTTGCCAAGTCGTTAGGCTTTCCCCCTTTTTCGTCATGCTATGTCGCCACCAGACAAAAAAACACCCACACGTCAGAACAAAACAGTTTGCCCGTTCAAACGATTCAATGTCAATGCAATCATGTACACAGATTCTTAAATCTAACCTCTGATCCCCTTTCTTTTCAGTGGGCTCCGGGTCCGCCGGCTCCGTAGTGGCGGGTCGGCTCTCAGAGGTGGCGGGATGGAGGGTGCTGGTGCTGGAAGCGGGTGGTCAGTCGCCCCCCGAGACCAGGGTACCAGGATTCAGCCTATACGGCATGCCCGAGGGGAGCCGGTACAACTGGAACTACAGGACCGTACGCCAGAGATTCTCTCAGTTCAACTACGTTGATAATGTGAGAAGAGGGTAAAATTTCTCTGGTTCCTAATTAAATGATAAAAAACCTAGTGCATGGTGAAGTCGTTCTGAACAATCCATAAATTATTGTAGATGTTTTAAGGTAAAGAATAAGTTTTTATTATGTTTTTACATTTTTCTGTGGGTATTTAAAAAATATGCTAACACTGACCCAATTTTAAAACTGATTTAAAAATAGTTAGCTCCAATGTAGACGTAAGAAGGAGAAGGAAGACTGATGGAGTAGACTGTTTAATAAACAAATGAAATGACATCGTTGCTGACACACAAATTGGAAGCGTCAAAATTTCGGGAAGGTTGATGAGAATTTTTAAACGGGGATTTTTTTTGTGTGATTCGCTATGCATGGGTTTATCGGAACTTGTGTGACTGCCAATCTTGATAGTGGAAGGGTGTGTTCTGAAGGGCGATAGGTGAGGGAAACAAGGCTACCCATAAAAAGGGAGGTGAAGAGAGTTAAGAATCGACGAAGACCTTCTTTCGGGTGCACGAGTTTAGAAAGCGGGTGTCGTTTATCATTATACATATTTTTATGCGATGCAAGCGTAATTTATCCGAAGCTACTGGTAGTTCAGCATACATCAAATGTGCTTTGTACATGAACACATACCTCAGAATGGACAATTCCTGAAGAAATGAACAGAAATGATAATCTGGATCACACATTTTTGTAAATTCAATTAGATCATTTTTGACAACCTTCTTGAAACAAATCTTTAAAAAGAAAATTCATGGCCTCCCACCCTTGTTAATTTTTCTGTTTGTGTTATTGAATAAGATTTTCTAGGTATAACATCACTCATCCAATAAATTTACAAGGAGCCTCCATAGAAGTGCATGTTAGGGGGTCATGCGTGATGATTGCTAGACTGCGCGAATCTCTCCACCAGGATAAGATTTTAATTTTAGTACGAGCTATCTTGATGCAAATAGGTGGCTTTGCATGCCATTTAAAATTGTTTTTCAATATAATATTTGCCTCTGATGGTATCAGCTTATCAGCGGTTGATTTAATTGTATTATTACCCAGAGCTTCTGTCACTTGACAATTTCATAATTGGTTTGCAATTAATAAGGCCTGAGTTCGAGCCAATTGAAAGGGTCCGTTCGACAAAATTGTCCACAACCTACGGTACTGTCACAGCATACCGTGCTGGACGCATCAGCATACCGTGCTGGACGCAACAGCATACCGTGCTGGACGCAACTTGAGCTGCCGTACACAGCTCGAATCGGAGCTTTAGGACCCAGTGTCACCACTCCTTTGAAAATTTAATTTAATTTAATTGTCAATATAAATTAACCATGGAAAACTGCATACCTTCAATAAGACCCGTAACATACAATGATCAAGATAGAACAAGCGATGGGGTTTCGCCTTCAGGAATTCGTGAGATGCATTTTATTCCTCAGATAAAAATGTACAACAATTGCACTTATATAAGTTTTGCGTGTTATAGATGCAAATTCAAGATTCTTTGAATGATAAGCAAAGCCAAACTGATTAAAGCAGTGTATTTGAGACCAAATTTTGTCGAGCGATGAACGATTTTCCGTCACGATTCGAAGGCCCGGTCATTCAAACGTTATGAGGCAGGCTCTCTCGATTCATCCTTCGTTAGGAGAAACAAGAATTCCGCTCAAATGGTTTTGAAAAATCAGATAAAAAACACTAGTGATCTTTCACCGATAAATAGACCATGACCTCATTCACCCTGACAGCTGCCCTCAAATGAGACATAACATCTTTAAATTATTCAAACTATAGCGCAGAAGAAGGCAAGAGGACGCCATATTCGCTATACGATTTGTTCTTATTTACAAAATCGAACAATAACGACATGGAAACTGTCACGCTCACCGTGCAGCAACGCTTTGCCGTAGTGGCAAAACAACGCTATTGTAGCTCGCGTGCCAGAATATTGCCTCAACATATGTGAAAATGTTTACTGTAAGTTAAGAAAAGGTTGGAATAGTCCAGATATTACACTAAAAACACATAGATGGCGGCATGGGTCATCCTATGATTATATATAAACGACACCAATGTTAGAACATTCATCAACCTCAACGAGATTCGAACCCGCGACTGTCGAAACACGAAGCCGGTGCCATACAAATTGCACAAGCGCAGCATAAGGGATCACCAACACTCTGGTACCATGACCATCGAGGATTGCAATCCTCGTTTAGTCATGGTGGCACCAACAGGATTGGGATCTAATATGCCGTGTTGGTGGATTGGGTGTGACAGAAGCTTAGCAAGACGTTCTTGGGTTCCGGTGAGGTTGTATTGATCTTGTAATCAAATTATTTAACTCATGATGCTGGTAGATATTTAGTCTCGAATATTTCGAATTTTCATCTTAAAAGTATGTAAATATTATAATTCACTACACTATGGTTCTAAAACCAGACGATATTCTGTCACCAATGAAATTGTATTACGTCCGCTCCAGTTGGATTGGGCGCCAAACTAGCTCAGGCTGAATAAGGGACCTCATTCTGAGTTTGGCCAAATCACGTGCGTGTAGCCAAATCACATGAGTGGTTGGTCACATGAACAAGTTTGGGCGAGAGAAGTGATCTTGTGGCCACAAATCGAGTACAGAAACGGTGGTTTCTTTGACAGGCCAACCTGTACCCGCGTGGGAAGGTGATTGGTGGAAGTTCTGCCATAAACTTCATGATGTACAACCGCGGCAACCGCAGAGACTACGACCGGTGGGCGGAGCTTGGCAACCCGGGCTGGGACTACAAAACTGCTCTCAAGTACTTCAAAAAGTCAGAAAACTACAAGGGAAGGTTGACACCAGAGAACGGTTTGTTACAATTCGCATCGTTGACTTCTTTGAAGAGATTGAAGATGACAGCAAAGATTGCATGGTAACAGATTAATTATTTTACATCGAAATAATTCAGGTAATCTGAAGATCGAACAGATGAGCGAGTCACAATAGGTGTTGCCTCGACACAGTAAAGGCTTGTAACTGGGCTGAACTGCTGATTTGCTGTGTTGTTAACAGCAAGATGAGATAAGAAAGGGAAGATAGCTCATGCACTCATCACCCTCGCAGATGTAGCAGCTACACTTACTGCAAATGTTGATTAAAAAGTGTATCTAATTGTAGGACTCAGAATTCAAGTTGCATTAAACTACTTCAACCAGATTGGTGAGCGTATTGATGCCCCAACCAGAACAACTATTGAATGAAACTTCTTAATCTTTGAAGAAGTAAGTGTAAACCCATTACTGGTTAAGTCTTCCACATTTAACTACGGATAGAAGTATGTGAATTGCCATTACTGGTTCAGTCTTCTTCATTTAACTGAGGACATAACATGCAAATTACCATTTATGATTCCGACTCCTGTATATAACAACGAACAGATGTATATAAATATTATTGGACCCGACTTCGTCATTTTACAACGGATAGTCTTTTAAAAATGATTTAGTTGATTTATCACCAACTTCTCCATCCACAGCCGCTTTTCACGGTACTGGAGGGCCCCTGGCTGTGAGCAACAAGCCCTGGGGCAGTCCCGTGATGAAGGCGTACCTGGAAGCGGGCAGAGAGCTTGGATACCCCACCATAGACAACAACGGCCCCTCGCAGATAGGTATTGCAGTCCCGATTTGTGGCCACCAAACTTTGCTCACCAAAATTGGTCGTTCTAGTGACATTCAACTCTCATGATTCATCTACCATCTCTCTGACCTGTCGCGATAGAACCTCAGTGCGGCCTAACAGTGACAGACGAGGTGGGACATCAATAAAATGTCGGCAGCATTGTGTTATTCCTGGTCTTTGTTCAGGAAAATGCTGGAAATTCTGTCTCTTTTCAATGTTCAACTACGTAATATTCATAAATGTCTATACAGCTCCAGGAATATCAAGATCACAGCGCTTTTTATTGACAGTTATTTTTAGCCGCTGGTCTATTCCGACGATTTCCATTTATATAATCCAAGTGATGAGGCTAAATTGCGACGTGCAAAGTAAAACATACGCACACACGTGTTATGCAGACAGTGCGGGTCCCCCGAAATAGTCGAGTGAATCAGTCGTTCAACAAAGTTTGTCTCGCCACCGGCCCCAGGTTTCAACACTCCCGACATCACGGCCTTGGACGGTGAAAGAGTCTCCGCTGCCGAAGCCTTCCTTAGGCCAAACCTCGACCAACCAAACCTTAATCTGGTTCCTGACGCACACGTGACCAAGGTAAGTCCCTTAAATATGCAAATCCAGTGTAAAATTTTTCGATACGCAATCAAACACCCTATGCCTGAACAAATAGAAATGAACGCAGAAAAAATAAACCCCCGTCCACTGTGTGATCAGTGCATAAATACAGTTGGCCCAACTTTCAGAGAGAATACAGTTGCAAACTTTCTTGTTTGTTCCAGATACTCTTCGACGGCAACAAGAGAGCCGTAGGGGTGCAATACCTACACAATAACGAGGTGGGCAGTTCTCAAAGAGCAATCAAATTATTGCTTACAGTTATGAACAGGTGTATGCCTCGAAAACTTGATGGATATTCATTTTTCATTTGTGCAAACTGCAACGAACGCCGTGAACGGTCACACAGAATGTATGTATGCTGGTTGTTGCTTGGTGTTGGGAACGTGTCTAAAAATTTGAATACATTTTATCAGACTGTGGTGCGTGTTATCAATAACAAAATAGGTAAACATTTAGCTAGAACAGTGATTCATCAACTTTTTGACCTAGCGAAACCATTACGAAAAATTTCGAAATTATGCGGAACCCTAGGCGTAATATTATATATATATATATATACATATATATAAACACACACACATATATAAACACACAC
>SDVV010035542.1:0-11047 GCA_016164225.1 Gammarus roeselii
ATTTGTATATAGGTTACCTTTGGTATTTTTTATCTCATTTTCAGTGCTAGGCATACTGTAATGCAATTCATTGCATGTCATGTTGCAAATCTACAATTTCATTGCTAGTCCTCCGAGTGCTTAGGGATAATAACACATTTTATATTATAATTTTAGTGGAAAAAAATATTAACAGTTACATATTGATTTACATGCAGTATTAAAGGTTATAACCCCACACATATTTGCACGGATATTGATTTCTGGACACGTTCATAATGAATTTTTCAATCTTGCTAAAGACTTGATCCGAACAGTGTTGATCAATGTACACGTGGCATAGATTTAATTTGTTTAATGTTATTGTCTGCGATTGTATTATTTAAAACTGTAGCCACGATATAAGCAATGGTTCTCTTTTCGTTTGATATTAATGAAGAATACATCTATTCAGTTGATTCATGCAAATTATGGTGTAAAAAAGTTATACCACACCCTACAACTTTGCTTGCTCCAAATAAAGCGCTCACAAAAAACAATGACATGATTGAATACATGTTCGATCAACCTTTTGTCAGAACAATCAATTCAAAGCATGCCTTTTATATTTTTTGGAAAAGTGGTCCCAAGTGGCTGCCACCCATTTTTTTTCTTGGTCCAGACCCAGTTAGAGAGCTCTGGCATCTCTGAATTCATTACTAATGTCAGGTTCCAACAGTTGACCTGGTAGCAAGTGCGCTTGATGTGTTGCTTGAGTGATGCATGAGTCGAAGGAATGTTCTCCAGAGTTCTAGATTTCCATTAGAACAGCTCTTTCCTGACATCAACATTCGTGTACTCACTGGTTTGGTTGTACATCAGCACCACAAATAGCTCCAGAAGCAACATTGATCCTGCACTGACCTCACATGGCACGCACACGCATGGCAGTTCATTGAACTTTCAAGTTTCATAGGTCGTTTTCTTCCCTCTGCCAGCGAATGCGGCCACAGTATCACACCCGGTGAAAGCGTGTTAGACTATAGAACCCAACACTGATTTAGATCCAAGGTGACAACTATGTTGTGGACAGGTTCTGCTTGTACCGAAAGTTTGACCCGACATCAAGGCTAGACCACAGCTGAATAAGGTCTATCTTGCTGAATGACGCCACAGTCAATTATACCACATCAGTATCGACTGAACGTATGGTCACATTCTTATAACCCCTTCGCACAGCATCAGCAACATGCTGAAGAAGACGACTGTCGGCTTCCTCTTGCAAACATGGAGCAGGACGGGCCGTGTTTATCTCAACAGGAGAGCAGAGAACTCCACTTCCATACGCTTCATACAGTTCCTTTCCATCTGCTCGAGGAAGATGAACATCATCTGGTGACAGTGATGTTAATCATTTGCTTTTAGTACATTGATTCGAAGGACGTCCTCCCAGTTCTTTGGCATGGCAGTTAGAGAACCCACCTTTCTCCTGATGCCATTTCTCGTCTTAAGCCTTGTTGTGCTTTCAGGCTGATGAGTAGGTATATATCCGATACAGGGTCGATGCGGCTGCATTCCTCGAGTTGAGAATAGATATGTTGTAGAAACACTCTTTCTCCATATACATTGAAATGTTCTTGATGTTCCAGGATTTAGCATTTGATAAATAGCTGCACTATCTAGAATTGTAGCGTATGCTTGAGGTGCACTACTGTCTTCTACCAGATTTATTTCTAGGCAGCGAAGTAGATCTGCTTTAACCTCAATTCACACTTTTCCTAAACTGAGAGAACTGGCGGGGCTGCCTGGTTTCCACGCAAAGAATTGTCAATGTCTCCTCTTCTTATTTGACATGAGATGTTACTACACTACTGTTAATCTTGACCGGTAGCCTACTGGACAGTGGCAACATGTTTATAAGCGTGTGTGTGACGGGTGTTGTACACTGTTCTAGCTGTTCTACACTGTTCAAAACCCTCATCGAGGGGGTTGATCCTTCTCACAGTTCCTGACACTTGGGTGTCCATGATGTCTCTTATGTCGCTGACTATTATATTGTCGTTGGCTGTGTTCTAAAAATTGATTTCAGTCTCTTCCACCTTAACCTCATTCAGGATAGCTGTCGGTCGTCCAGGTTGCTGGTCATGGTGACGACCTTTAGTGTCAACAACACTATCTTGTAGCTCCTGTTTTTCAAACTCTATAGTGATCCAAGCATATTTTGACTCTGCCACCATCCAGCGACTGAGTGCTCTTGGATTGCCAGTCCATCCGATAGCCTCATTTGAGTTTTCCACCTTTGCATTGTTCTGTTCATGAGCTTGGTCAATTGTTATGGCATAGAACTTGTTGCTAATTTTGTGTAACTCGAAATTTCCAGACTTGAATCCTGCTAAGACATGTAGGTGTTTTTTGGCGAGATATGCCATTACATGGAACTTGAGGATTTGAAGAGTGAGGATTCGATAAAAATCAATGTTAGCACCAACCACCATGCCTTATTTTACAGTTGATATTTTTTAACATAATTATATTGACTTTTTTATACATAATGCACCATTATTGTATTGCTGCATAAACGCCATTGGGAGTCGATTTCACAAAAAAAATAAAAATAAACGAGACAGGTAAACTCCTTTGTAACTTATAAAATCTATATTCATGTACTTTAATGGAAAAAGCAACACTAAAGTGCCAGTAGATGCATCCTCATTATTTGGACAATTTCGGGCTTGGACTTAGAGCTAAATGCATTTCCTTTAGTTCTGGTGATTTCGAAGTTACCAACAAATGAACGGACCTCCCTGATTTGTTGAAAGTGACTACTAAAATGAATTTCTACATAGGTTGTTTGCCGGATTGAGCGCTGCTGAAAATTACACCGGGTGGACTGGCGGCCATCTTGGATTTGATCTCTCGCGGTTCTTAAAGGTGAAATCTGATTTCCCCCAACATGAAAAAAATTCATCATTATGGTATTTACAAAATATGCTCGACCGTTTTGTTTTCCTTACATAACGCACAATTATAGCGGGTATCCGGTGCATTCACAAAAAGTTCAGACAAGATAGTTGTCATTCCAAATTCCGCTAGTTTTCTGTTTGGAGTAGCTAAGTATTTGCCACAAACTCTTGAGTACTGGTGGCAAAGTTTTTGCCTTCGGAAAGTATCCGTTGGTTGGTTATTTAACGATGTAAACTTTTGTGGTGTATTTCGCAGCCGCAGTGCATTTAACGTCAAACATCTGTGAAAGTTTTTGCTTTTTGAGCTCGCTCCGGTCTGTTGGGCTGCTTTTCCATGAGCCTGAACTTGGTTCACTTCCACAGGCTCGCATTGCGGGATAGACTTGCGCGTCTTTCGACCCGTCCAAGGAGAGCAGAGTAACCGTTACCGATAAACTGAAAGACTGCCAAGGGAACACGGCACCGTCATTTTGGAACGCATCGTCAAGACGGTAGTGCCATTTCGACGTTTGAAATCGGTCAACCTCCTCCTGCTCTCCGCTGCTCGCCCTGCCTCTTTCCCACCAACCTAGCTCGTGACTATCTTCTCCATTTTATTTCAATTTTTTCTACCCATCCAGCTAATTTTATACATCCATAACTTTTTCTTACCTCTCCAGCTCTTCCTTACCTCCACAGCTCCTCCTTACCTTCCCATCTCTTTCTTAACTCCCCAGGTCTTCCTTACCCTCCTAATTCCTTTCCACCTCTGCAGCTTCTCCTCCATTCACCCTAGCTCTTTCCCACCTCTTCTCCACCTCCCCAGCTCGTCCCACCTCAGGTCTTCCACATCTCAATAGCTCATTCACTCCTTCTCAGCGCTTCCGCTTGTCTCCAGCTCTTACCTATCCTCTCCAGCTCTTCAACTACTATTTCCTACCCATCCAGCTCTTCCTTTCTTTCACACCTCAGCTCTACTTTTGACATTTTTTACCGAATCGTCACCTTCCACCTTCTCAGCTACTAACCATCATTTCAATAGACCACACTCAACTCCACACCCAGCTTCCCAGCTCTTACTTTCTAAGCTCTTCCACACCTTCTCGGCTCTTCTCCGCCACAACACCTCTGACTCACCTCTCGAAATCCTTCCCACTTTTCGAGCTCCCCCCCACCTTTCGAGCTCCTCCTAACCTTTCGAGCTCCTCCCCACCTCGCGAGCTCCTCCCTACCTCTCGCGCTCCTCCTCACCTCTCGAGCTCTTCCCCACCTCTCGAGCTCCTCCCCGCCGCTCGAGCTCCTTCCGACCTCTCAAGCTCCTCTCCACCTCTCGAGCTCCACTCCAGCTCTCAAGCACCTCCCCACCTCTCTAGCTCCTCCCCACCTCTCGAGCTCCTTCCCACCATTCGAGCTCCTCCCTGCCGCTCAAGCTTCTCGCCGCCGCTCGAGTTCCTCCCCACCTCCCAAGTTTTTTTACACCTCCCAAGTTTTTTCACACCTGCCGGCTATTCCCCCACATGTTCTTTCACACCCCACCAGCTCTGTCACACCTCCCATGCTCTTCCACACATTCCCTGTACTTCCATACCTCCCCAGAAATTTCCTGCCCCACCAGCTCTTCCTCACCGGTTCAGCTCTCGCCCCCCTTCTCTCGAACTCCTCTTGACTTCACCAGCTCCTTCCTATCTCCCCACTTCCTCCCCAAAACCCCCAATATTGTCGCCCCTTCCCCAGCTCTTCTCTTCCTCATATACACTTCTACACCTCAACAGCTTTTTTTCTCATTCCCAAGCTCGCCTACACCCCCGCAGCTCGCCTCCACCTTCTCAGCTTTCTTCCACCCCCGCAGCTCTTCACCTTCGCACCTCTTCTCCATCTCCACAGCTCTTCTCCCCCTCCGCAGCTCCTCTCAACTTCCGCAGCTCCTCTCCACTTCCGCAGGTCTTTTCCACTTCCGCAGCTCTTTTCCACTTCCGCAGCTCTTTTCCACTTCCACAGCTCTTCTACACCTCCCCAGCTATTCTCCACCTCACCAGCTCTTCTCCACCACTGCAGCTTGTCCGGCACTGACACTGGCACGGTTCAAATAATGCACGACATAGGTACCTATTCCCTGCATTGGTACCTACTCGTTGCTGTCCGCAGTATCGTCATCGGTCACCATTTACCGAGAAATGAAACAGAAGCAACGTTTAATTGACCTCGTGGGTTAGTTGTTTGCCTTTCAGTTGGTTGATGTGAATTGTTTCTAGTATCATCGTTAAATGTAGTTTACCAATACAAGTTCTTCCTTTCTTGATCTTTCACTACAGATACACCACCCATGCATGAGACTCCCTTACACCACTCATACATGATACTCCCTTACACCACCCATACATGATACTCCCTTACACCACCCATACATGATACTCCCTTACACCAACCATACATGATACTCCCTTACACCACCCATACATGATACTCCCCTAGATGATCCACCTCTGAACTTATCTCCCTACCATCATAAGGCAACATAGCTTGGGCCGTAAGTTCTGTTTCTGTCTCCTAGCTCTTATAAACATTTACACAACCATATTGGCACATCCCTATCTTTCCAGCGTTTCCCCATCTCCCTAGCTCTTCCATACCTCTCCTGCTCAAATTGTTCCCCTATGTTCCTCACGCCTGGCCCCGGCTTGTTGCAACGCATGAAGTCACACAAGAAAATTCTCCCAATAATGCCGACACGTCGGGTTTAAGGACGACATTCCGTCGGCTTAGATGATGTTTAGAGTTCTTTTAAAAAAAGTGCTGTTCGAAGTGCAAATTCATTATTGGAATAAGCCGTATAGAAACTGTTCGGAATTTGGATATAAAATGTACCTATAACTGCCAATAAATTAGATTATTGAATGAAAGTCTGCGAATTAACACAAGAAACGTGTGCATTGAAATTCATGTTACCAGCCACAGTAGTTCATAATACGTTCAACTGCTTCATTTACCCGTCGGTTTTGGGTACCAAGCACGTTGAAAACAACCATGTTAACAATCTTCAATGTACTTTGAGGCTATTGCTCTTATTATATTGGCTAATTTCTTGCCGTTCCTTAGAAATCAGTGTAAGACCCTTGTCTAGAGGGTCATTTGAGCTTGTCTAGTGGGTCACTTGAGCTTGTCTAGAGGGACATTTGAGCTAGTCTAGAGGGTTTTTCAGCTTGTGTAGAGGGCCACTGGAGATTGTCTAGGGGGTCATCTGAGCTTGTCCAAGGGGGTCACTAGAGCTTGTCTAGGGGGTCATTGGAGCTTGTCTAGAGGGTCATTTGAGCTTGAGCTAGAGGGTCTAGGGGGTCATTTGAGCTTGTCTAGGGGTCACTTGAGCTTGTCTAGGGGGTCATTTGAGCTTGTCTTGGGAGTCACTTGAGCTTGTCTAGAGGGTCATTTGAGCGTGTCTAAGGGGTCGCTTGAGCTTGTCTGGAGGGTCATCTGAGCTTGTCTAGAGGGTCATTTGACCTGGTCTAGGGGGTCACTTGAGCTTGTCTAGAGGGTCATTTGAGCTTGTCTTGGGGGTCACTTGAGCTTGTCTAGAGGGTCATTTGAGCTTGTCTAGGGGGTCATTTGAGCTTGTCTACGGGTTCACTTGAGCTTGTCTAAGGGGTCCTTGAGCTTGTCTAAGGGGTTCTTTAAGCTTGTCTAGGGGGTCATTTGAGCTTGTTTTGGGAGTCACTTGAGCTTGTCTAGAGGGTCATTTCAGTTGGTCTAGGGGACCATTTGAGCTTGTCGAGGGGGTCACTTGAGCTTGTCTAGGGGTCATTTGAGCTTGTTCAAAGGGTCATTTGAGCTTATTCAAGGGGTCATTTGAGCTTGTTCAAGGGGTCATTTGTATTTGTCTAGGGGGCCATTTGAGCTTGTCTAGGGGTCATTTGAGCTTGGCTAGGGGCTCATTTGAGCTTGCCTAGGGGTCATTTGAGCTTGTCTGGGGGTCATTTGAGCTTGTCTGGGGGTCATTTGAGCTTGTCTAGGGGTCATTTGAGCTTGTCTGGGGGTCATTTGAGCTTGTCTAGGGGTCATTTAAGCTTGTCTAGCGTCCATTTGAGCTTGTCTAGCGTCCATTTGAGCTTAACTTGGGGCCATTTGAGCTTGTCTAAGGGTCATATGAGCTTTAGGGGTCACCCGAGCTTGTTTAGGGGTCACTTCAGTTAATTGAGGGATCGCCTTTAGGTTCTTCTATGCTTGCTTGTTTGTACCGCTGTGTAACTCTAGTATTGTTGTTACGCGTCTTGTCGCTGGGAGGCCTCTTCTCAACCTTCATGTTGACCAGGAATACAGGCTCTTAGTCAGCAATGTCTCGAGCGTCTCATCATGCCATAAGAATGGCTGTGGTGTGTGTTATTATTCGTAGCTCAATAAAATCACGATCAGTCACCAACAATGTTCGTGGTATAATTTGAATACCAATAATTTCATTTGCCGACAGGAGTGTCTATTTTCAAACGGACGATTGATACAAAATACTCAGTTGCAATACCCAGCTGTTATACCCAGCTGCAATACCCAGCTGTTATACCCAGCTGTCATACCCATCTGTTATACCCATCTGTTATACCCAGCTGTCATACCCATCTGTCATACCCAGCTGTCATAAGCAGTTGTCATACCCAGCTGTTATACCTAGTTGTTATACCCAGCTGTTACATCTTTACTCTCTCGTACGCGCTAGTACGCGAATATGCCACAATTGAAATATGTACTGACTTCATCTTGACATGACTAATATTTTCGCATGCGAGGCCGTGCGAACTTACCTGAATCAACGACGGTCGCGCCCTACGGGAAGCCTATTATGACTCACGTTGAGGCTCTGGTGGAAATGAGGCCCAAATAAAATGCAACCCAGCTGTTACACCCAGCTGTTACACCCAGCTGTTATACCCAGCTGTTATACTCAGCTGTTATACCCAGATTTTTTACCCAGATTTTATACCCAGCTGTTATACCCAGAGGTTATACCCAACTGTCATACCCAGCTGTTATATCCAGCTGCAATACCTAGCTGTTATACCCAGCTGTTATACCCAGATTTTATACTCAGCTGTTATACCCAGATGTTATACCCAACTGTCATACCCAGCTGCAATACCCAGCTGCAATACCCAGCTGCAATACCCAGCTGCAATACCCAGCTGTTATACCCAACTGTCATACCCAACTGTCATACCCAGCTGTTATACCCAGCTGCAATACCCAGCTGCAATACCCATCCGTTATACCCAGCTGTAATACCCAGCTGTTAAAGGGCAGGTACGCTAGATAATTAAGGGTATTAACCTTAGATTGGGATTCCTCTCAGAGCTGCACATACTTATAATTCGCGTAGTTACAATTCAACATGTGATCAAAGACTGAAGAACAGCAACTATTGTCTGATGTTGACAACGGGTCACAGAAACTCTGAAAAAGCACATTACAATATACATTTTTCTCGTCCAATGTTTGTTAACCCTATTTATACGAGTCTGCTGCTGGCTTGTGAAACACTGTATGCGCTGTCTTATTATATTAGGCTAAAGTTAATGCATCAAAAATTAATAAATATTTGGAATCTTATCAAAATTGATGACATTAACATCAGTTTTGTACAATTCATTTTTTTGTCCGATGTAAGCTAATGGATTCTTTATTGACGATATTATAATTTTACCAAAACTTTTCCATTGTTTATGTGTACTAAATAAATGACACCATGCACGGCATATTGTCAGTATGCACAATACTTGTATTATGATGTTATGTGGTATTGAACAGTTGTATGTATGCGTGTTATTTGTGTCTGGTATTGCAACCAATAACGTCGTGTATATTGTTATTCGCAGTAATGGCATGTGTGAACTGTTATTCGCAGTAATGGCATGTGTAAACTGTTATTCGCAGTAATGGCATGTGAAAACTGTTATTCGCAGTAATGGCATGTGTAAACTGTTATTCGCAGTAATGTCCTGAGTGTACTGTTATTAACAATAATATCCTGAGTATATTGTTACTCAGTATACTCAGAATAACAGAAAAATCCACAATATTGTCTTAAGTATACTGCTATTCACAATAGTTTCACGTGCTCACTGTTAATAAGTGTATTGTGTTCTAAACAACGGTACAGTAAAAAAAATATGAACTATTTTGGTTTGTAACTTTTACTCGATGCAGGTAATCCAACGCTGCTCGCAAGTTATTTATTGGGCCAATTGTAGGCAGTGTTATCAGTGTTATTTTAGTAATGCTGTATTGGGAGCAGTGTTATCAGTGTTATTATAGTAATGCTGTAGTGAGAGCAGTGTTATCAGCATTATTATAGTAATGCTGTACTGAGAGCAGTGTTATCAGTGGTATTATAGTAATGCTGTATTTAGAGCAGTGTTATCAGTGTTATTATAGTAATGCTGTATTGAGAGCAGTGTTATCAGTGTTATTAAAATAATGTTGCATTGAGAGCAGTGTTACCAGTGTTATTATAGTAATGCTGTATTGAGAGCAGTGTTATCAGTGTTATTATAGTAATGCTGTAGTGAGAGCAGTGTTATCAGTGTTATTATAGTAATGCTGTATAGAGAGCAGTGTTATCGGTGTTATTATAGTAATGCTGTATTGACAGCAGTGTTATCAGTGTTATTATAGTAATGCTGTATTGAGAGCAGTGTTATCAGTGTTATTATAGTAATGCTGTATTGAAAGCAGTCTTATCAGATTTATTATAGAAAAGCTGTATTGAGAGCAGTGTTATCAGCGTTATGTTAGTAATGCTGTATTGAGAGCAGTGTTATCAGTGTTTTTAAAGTAATGCTGTATTGAGAGCAGTGTTATCAGCGTTATGTTAGTAATGCTGTATTGAGAGCAGTGTTATCAGTGTTTTTAAAGTAATGCTGTATTGAGAGCAGTGTTATCAGCGTTATGTTAGTAATGCTGTATTGAGAGCAGTGTTATCAGTGTTTTTAAAGTAATGCTGTATTGAGAGCAGTGTTATCAGCGTTATGTTAGTAATGCTGTATTGAGAGCAGTGTTATCAGTGTTTTTAAAGTAATGCTGTATTGAGAGCAGTGTTATCAGCGTTATGTTAGTAATGCTGTATTGAGAGCAGTGTTATCAGTGTTTTTAAAGTAATGCTGTATTGAGAGCAGTGTTATCAGTGTTATGTTAGTAATACTGTATTGAGAGCAGTGTTGTTAGTATAGTAATGCTGTATTGAGAGAAGTGTTATCGGTGTTATTATAGTAATGCTGTATTGAGAGCAGTGTTATCAGTGTTATTATATTGCTGTACTGCAGTTCATGTTGTGTTATTAGAAATGAATGATACTTCCGCAAAGGCAAGTCGGATACATAAGGCATCATCTATACTACATCAAGGTGGAAAACCTGCACAACATGTTCCTGACCATAATGAATAATTCTCAACGTATCACAAGTTGTTTTTCTCGTAAATATTATTCGTGGAACAATATTGCTGGTGTATGGTCTCATAAGCTCCTACATAGGAAGTGAGGGGAACACATTTCTAGATCATGGGCATAATATGTCATCAGCTTCCATGAAGAATGTCACTAACAAATTGTCCCACAGAAACTTATAGTAGGATTCACTTCTATTATTATAACCACGCGAAATCTCAGCCTTTATTCATTTTATCAGAGACTTTATTGCATCGTTTCGTTGCATGAATTACTTGTCTGAGTTGAATCACGACTTGCCTGTTAAAAAGCAATAGACATTTCGTCGGCGCCTGTCAAAGAATCCATTCTATGGGACGTTTAAAGTTTACCAGGTTGAAGTAATAAAGCGAGCTTGAACAGCTCAAGCTAAAGAAAACGGGAATTAGTGGACGAGAAGAAGCCGAGGACATCGCACCAAGGTGATTATATTCAGTTTGACGGGGGGCTAAACCAAGCTAAAAGAGTTCCTATTTGGTCTACGGACTTTTTGACTACTGTATTTTGCTGTCGTTTTTATGGGCCGGGGGCTCCACCTCTCATGTCGGAGGTTGTGAGTTCGCAGGGATCAGATTAACTATTATTTGGATAGCCTTCGTTTTAATTTCAATTCGTTTCGTATCACAACGACCTGTGGTGCACGAATCACAACGGGCTGGGGTGAGCCCATCACAACGCCCCGTTG
>SDVV010035543.1:0-11047 GCA_016164225.1 Gammarus roeselii
ATATATATCTTATTTTTTGTATTATTCCTAAAATTGTACGGTATTTTAGGTCATATCGTAGCTGATATACATGCAAAGCAACCTCCAGCGACATTAATGAATTATAGGTACATTATCGATGGTTTCAGATAGCATGTAGGTATTATATAGATACAAGACCTAGGGTTCAGGGATCATATAGGTACCATATAGATACAAGACCGATGGGTTCAAGGATCATATAGGTACCATATAGATACAAGACCGATGGGTTCAGGGATCATATAGGTACCATATAGATACAAGACCGATGGGTTCAGGGATCATATAGGTACCATATAGATACAAGACCTAGGGTTCAGGGATCATATAGGTCTAAATAAATTCAAGACCTAGGGTTCAGGGATCATATAGGTACCATATAGATACAAGACCGATGGGTTCAAGGATCATATAGGTACCATATAGATACAAGACCGATGGGTTCAGGGATCATATAGGTACCATATAGATACAAGACCGATGGGTTCAGGGATCATATAGGTACCATATAGATACAAGACCTAGGGTTCAGGGATCATATAGGTCTAAATAAATTCAAGACCTAGGGTTCAGGGATCATATAGGTACCATATAGATACAAGACCGATGGGTTCAAGGATCATATAGGTACCATATAGATACAAGACCGATGGGTGCAGGGATCATATAGGTACCATATAGATACAAAACCGATGGGTTCAAGGATTATATAGGTACCGTATAGATACATGACCGATGGGTTCAGGAATCATTTAGGACTATAAAGATACAAGACCGATGGATTCATGGATCATGTAGGTACCATATAGATACATGAACGATCTGTTCAGTTATCATTTAGGTACCATATAGATACAAGACCGATGGGTTCAGGGATCATGTAGGTACCAAATAAAATCAAGATCGATGGATTCAGGGAACGTATAGGTACCATATAGTTACAAGACGGAACCATTTTGGTACGATACCGATGGGTTCAGGGATCATTTAGATACCAAATGGATACAAAACCGAAGGGTTCAGGGATCATGGAGGTACTATATAGATTCAAGACTGATGGGTTCACGAATCATGAAGGTACGATTTAGATACAAGACCGATAGGTTCATAGATTATGTAGGTACTAAATAAATACAAGACCGATGGGTTCAGGGAACATGCAAGTACCAAGATCGAGGATTCAGGGATCATTATTATTATTATTATTAAATCATTTAATTCCATCGTCTAGCAATGGGTTTTCAATACTTAGGTATAATACATCAAACTTAGTTTTTATATGCGCTATTTGAATCAGCGAAACGAGAGATAAAGTGAATTCGTGGCAGCGCATCCGTCGGCGGCCGGTTTGTAGCTACATCATGTTTCAAAACATAATTCACGATACATGTTATTGAAAATTAAAAAAAAAACATGTGCATGAGTTTGATAAATCGAAAAAGAATACATCGCAACTCATCTCCTGAGTGCTGCTGGCTCGCCTTCATCGAACTGAATGGAATTCACAATATACCATCATACATGTACACATACAAATACACATTCAAATGTGCACACGACTACCTACATATATTGATGACGAAAATATAATACACATTCATATGTGCACACACCTGCCTACATATATGGAAGACACTCAGTTTAATACACATTCGTATGTGCACACACCTACCTACTTATATGGATGACAATTAGTATAATACACATTCCTATGTACTCTTACCTACCTACATACATGGATGAACAATCAGTATAATACACATTCATATGTGCACACATGTCTATACATATGTGCACACACCCAACTACTTGTATGGATGACAATCAGTATAATATACATTCCTATGTGCACACACATACCTACATATATGGATGACAGTTAGTATAGTTATTGAATTATTATTAAAACCTTTACATCAATCATCTGGCAATGGGTTTTAATTTTTTCAAAATAGTGCACATAAAACTTATTGTTGTGAACACCATTTGAATTAACGTAAACGAAAATTCAATTCAAAATTCGCCGCTGGATCTGATTTCATGTGACAGATTGTAAATTATAATGCAGGTACTATATAGATACACGACTGGTGGGCTCAGGGATCATGTAGGTACTTTAGAGATCGATGGGTTCAGGGATCATGTAAGTACTAAATATGATCCCGGGGTCGGCGAGTGTTTATCTAGTCAAAATTCTTTAAGTTTAACGTCATCAAAGTTGGTTCGGACTCACGGGGAGAACGGAAGAATGATGCAATTTCCCGTCCATAGCTGTCTCAATAAGCTACGGGTTGGACGGGGGTAGGGAGAGCCTAGCAACTATGTTGTAGCAGGGGTAGAGCAGCGATAGCTGTCGAGTCCTGCTGCTGACGCCGATACCTGGCAGCAGCCCTGAAACGAAGTGTGAGTCCAGGCTCCAGCATGGACCCTTAAGAGCTAGAGAGCTACGATTTAGTAATGTGCGTGAGTGCATGAGAAAGGTGTGAAGACAGTCTAGCCATCGGTCTCTCCTTCTAGAAATGCGGCCATCCATCTATGTGAGAACAGGCCAATTTAGTGAGAACATTTCCATTTAATAAAATGAATGATGAACAATTGTGACCAAAACTCTATTTGCTATCATCAACTAGCCCGAAGTTATCCACCCCCTCCTGGCCGGTATCTTGTGCTCCGGATCCAACAGACTGCAGACTGATGTGGTCCACTGGTTGTATCTCGCTAGAATTTGTCCGCTTTCTTCCTATTTTATCTCGGTCAGAGCCTTCCAACATCTCCGAGGAGGTGGCGCCGCTGATCACAATGTTTGGTGTCCCTGGGGATGCAATTATGTTTTGTGTGATGGTCCGAGCTTGGCTGCTAATCTTCTTAAGCATCTCCATCACTAACTCTCGCTTCTTTTTAGGTTGTATAAAGATAAGAAAGACGATGACTCCAAGTAGCGTGATCAGCAAGTTGGTCAGTTCCCTGCTCGGGAAATAAGGGAAATTAACAAACAGGCGCAATTGCAGTTTCTGCCACTAAACTTATTTTCAGCCGCGTTTAAAATTTGTGCCGTCATCAACGTTTTTTCCTAACTATGTCAAAAGAAAACTAGCTTATGACGTCACAAACCATCAACTTCGTGTGGTGATTTCTCGAAAACCACTAGTTCAATCATTCTCAAATGTTCTCTGAATCACAGTGTTGCATTTATCTACCTTGCAACCAAAGTTTATTGTAGGCAGCTTAGCAAGCAGGCTCGAGTGGACTCCCATTGGTCATGGCCCCGATGCGGCTTACTGGATTCAAACAGTGTTGGTCGGCCCTATACAGGCCGCACAATATTTTCACTCACAGGCTTTCAATAAACCATCGAACTCTTATTACTCGGTCAGAATCGTTTTCCATGATAATATATTAATCTTATTTTATCTACTGAACGTGTTGGCATTATTGAAGTAACACACCTCAGTGCGTTATTGGAGTAACGCCCGTTTTAGTGCATTATTGGAGTAACGCACTTCAGTGCGTTATTGGAGTAACGTACCTCAGTGCGTTATTGGATGAACGCTCCTTTTAGTGCAGTATTGGAGTAGCGCGCCTCATTGCGTTATTGGAGTAGCGCGCCTCATTGCGTTATTGGAGTAACGCCCCTTCTAGTGCGTTATTGGAGTAACGCCCCTTCTAGTGCGTTATTGGAGTAACGCCTCTTTTCGTGCATTACTGGAGTAACGCAACTCAGTGCGTCATTGGAGTAACGCACCACAGTGCGTTATTAAAGTAACGCCGCTTTTAGTGCATTATTGTAGTTTGTCATCTCCGTGCGTTATCGGAGTAACGCCCCTTTTAAAGCATTATTGGAGTAACGCCCCTTTTAGTGCAATATTGGAGTAACGCCCCTTATAGTGCATTATTGGAGTACCGCACCTCAGTGCATTATCGGAGTAACGCCCTCTATAGTGCATTATTTGAGTGTCCCCCTCTTTAGTGTATTATTGGAGTAACGCACCTCAGTGCGTTATTGGAGTAACGCAATCCAGTGCGTTATTGGAGTAACGCCCCTATTAGTGCATTATTGAAGTAATGCACCTCAGTGCGTTATTGAAGTAACGCCTCTTTTAGTGCACTATTGGAGTAACGCACCTCAGTGCGTTATTGGAGAAACGCACCTCAGTGCGATATTGGAGTAACGCCCTTTAGTATATTATTGGAGTAACGCACCTCGGTGCGTTATTGGAGTAACGCACCTCAGAATGTTATTGGAGTAACGCACCTTTGAGTGCATTAATTGAGTAACCCACCTTAGTGCGTTATTGGAGTAACGCACCTCAGTGCGTTATGGGAGTAGCGCCCCTTTTAGTGCATTATTGGAGTAACGACCCTCAGTGCGTTATTGGAGTAACGCCCATTTAGTGCAATATTGGAGTAACGCACCTCAGTGCGTTATCGGAGTAACGCACCTCAGTGCGTTAATGAAGTAACGCCTCTTTTAGTGGAGTATTGGAGTAGCGCGCCTCAGTGCGTTATTGGAGTAACGCCCCTTTTAGTGCATTATTAGAGTAACGAACCTCAGTGCGTTATTTGAGTAACGCATCTCATTGCGTTATTGGAGTAAGGCACCTCAGTGCGTTATTGGAGTAACGCACCTCAGTGCGTTATTGAAGTAATGTAGTTTAGTGCGTTTTTGGAGTAACGCACCTCAGTGTGTTATTGGAGTAACGCCCCTTCTAGTGCATTACTGGAGTAAGGCACCTTAGTGCGTTATTGGAGTAACGCACCTCAGTGCGTTATTGGAGTAACGCACCTCAGTGCGTTATTGAAGTAACGCACCTCAGTGCGTTATTGGAGTAACGTACTTTAGTGCGTTATTGGAGTAACGCACCTCAGAGCGTTATCGGAGTAATGCACCTCAGTGCGGTATTGGACTAACGCACCTCAGCAGTGCGTTACTGGAGTAACGCACCTATTTGCGCTATTGGAGTAACGCACCTCAGTGCGTTATTGGAGTAACGCCCCTTTTAGTGCAATAATGGAGTGATGCACCTCAGTGCGTCATTGGAGTGACGCCCCTATTAGTGCATTACTTGAGTAACGCACCTCAGAGCGTTATTGGAGTAACGCACCTCAGTGCGTTATTAAAGTAACTCACAACAGTTCGTAATTGGAGTAACTCATCGAAGTGCGGCATTGGAGTAACGCCCCTTCTAGTGCATTATTGGAGTAACACACCTCAGTGCGTTACTGGAGTAACGTACCTCAGTGCGTTATCGGAGTAACGCCCCTTTTAGTGCATCATTGGCGTAACTCACCTCCGTGCGTTATTGGAGTAACGCCCCTTAAAGTGCAATATTAAAGTAACGCACCTCAGTGCGGTATTGGAGTAATGCACCTCAGCAGTGTGTTATTGGAGTAACGCACCTTAGTGCGTTATTGGAGTAACGCGCTTCAGTGCGTTATTAGACTAACGCCCCTTTTAGTGCAATAACGGAGTAATGCACTTCAGTGCGTTATTGGAGTTACGTCCCTTTTAGTTCTTTATTGGAGTAACGAGCCTCAGTGCGTTATTGGAGTACCACCCCTTATAGTGCATTATTGGAGTAAGGCACCTCAGTACGTTACTGGAGTAACGCACCTCAGTGTGTTATCGGAGTACCGCCCCTTATAGTACATTATTGGAGTGACGCACCTCAGTGCGTTATTAAAGTAACGCACCTCAGTGAGTTATTGGAGTAACGCACTCCAGTGCGTTATTGGAGTAACGCCCCTATTAGTGAATTATTGGAGTAACGCACCAAAGTGTGTTATTGGAGTAATGCTTTTTTTAGTGCACTATTGGAGTACGCACCTCAGTGCGTTATTGGAGAAACGCACCTCAGTGCGATATTGGAGTAACGCCCCTTTTAGCATATTGTTGGAGTAAGGCACCTCAGTGCGTTATTGGGGTAACGCACCTCAGTATGTTATTGGAGTAACGCACCTCTGAGTGCATTATTTGAGTTACCCATCTTAGTGCGTTATTAGAGTAACGCATCTCAGTGCGTTATGGGAGTAACGCCCTTTTTAGTGCATTATTGGAGTAACGACCCTCGGTTCGTTATTGGAGTGACGCCCCTTGTAGTGCAATATTGGAGAAACGCACCTCAGTGCGCTATCGGAGTAACGCACCTCAGTGCGTTATTGGGGTAACACCTCTTTTAGTGCAGTATTGGAGTAACGCGCCTCAGTGCGTTATTGGAGTAACGCCTCTTTTAGTGCATTATTAGAGTAACGAACCACACTGCGTTATTGGAGTGACGCACCTCAGTGCGTAATTGGAGAAATGCACCTCAGTGCGTTATTGGAGTAACGCACCTCAGTGCGTTATTGGAGTAACGTACTTTAGTGCGTTTTTGGAGTAACGCACCTCAGTGTATTATTGGAGTAACGCACCTCAGTGCGTTATTGGATGAACGCCCCTTTTAGAGCAGCATTGGAGTGGCGCGTCTCATTGCGTTATTGGGGTAACGGCCCTTTGAGTGCATTATTGGAGTAACGCACGTCATTGCGTTATTGGATCAACGCACATCAGTGCGTCATTGGAGTAACGCACATCAGTGCGTTATTGAAGTACCGCCCCTTTTAGTGAATTATTGGAGTAATGCACTTCAGTGCGGTATTGGGGTAACGCCCCTTTTAGTGCATTATTGGAGTAACGCACCTCAGTGCGTCATTGGAGTAACGCACCACAGTGCGTTATTAGAGTAACGCCTCTTATAGTTCATTATTGTAGTTTTTCATCTCCGTGCGTTATCGGAGTAACGCCCTTTTTAGTGCATTATTGGAGTAACGCCCCTTTTAGTGCATTATTGGAGTAATGCCCCTTTTAGTGCATTATTGGAGTAACGCACCTCAGTGCATTATCGGAGTAACGCCCTCTATAGTGCATTATTGGAGTATTCCCTCCATTTAGTGTATTATTGGAGTAACGCACCTCAGTGCGTTATGGGAGTAACGCCCCTTTCAGTGCATTATTGGAGTAACGACCCTCAGTGCGTTATTGGAGTAACGCCCCTTCTAGTGCAATATTGGTGTAACGCACCTCAGTGCGTTATCGGAGTAACGCACCGTTTAGTGCATTATTAGAGTAAGGAACCTCAGTGCGTTATTGGAGTAACGCATCTCAGTGCGTTATTGGAGTGATGCACCTCAGTGCGTTATTGGAGTAGCGCACCTCAGTGCGGTATTGGAGTAACGTACTGTAGTGCGTTTTTGGAATAACGCACCTCCGTTCATTATTGGAGTAACTCACCTAAGTGCGATATTGGAGTAACGCCCCTTTTAGTGCATTATTGGAGTAACACACCTGAGTGCGTTATTGCAGTAACGTACCTCAGTGCGTTATCGGAGTAACTCTCTTTATAGTGCATTATTGGAGTAACGCCCCATTTAGTGCATTATTGGAGTAACGCAAGTCAGTGCGTTATTGGAGTAACGCACCTCAGTGCGTTATTGGAGTAACGCACCTCAGTGCGTTATTATAGAAACGCCCCTTTTTGTGCATTATTGAATTAACTCACCGCTGTGCGTTACTGGAGTAACGCCCCTTTTAGTGCAATATTGGAGTAACGCACCTCAGCAGTGCGTTACTGGAGTAACGCACCTATTTGCGCTATTGGAGTAACGCACCTCAGTGCGTTATTGGAGTAACGGCCCTTTTAGTGCAATAATGGAGTGATGCACCTCAGTGCGTCATTGGAGTGACGCCCCTATTAGTGCATTATTTGAGTAACGCACCTCAGTGCGTTATTGGAGTAACGCACCTCAGCGTGTTATTGGAGTAACGCCCCTTTTAGTGCATTATTGGAGTAACGCACCTCAGTGCGTTATTGGAGTAACGCACCTCAGTGCGTTATTGGAGTAACGCACTGAGGTGCGTTATTGGAGTAACGCACCTCAGTGCATTATTGGAGTAATGCACCTCAGTGCGTTATTGGAGTAACGCACCTCAGAGCGTCATTAGAGAAACGCCCCTTTTAGTGCATTAATGGAGTAACTCACCGCCGTGCGTTACTGGAGTTACACCCCTTTTAGTGCATTATTGGAGTAATGCACTTCAGTGCGTTATTGGAGTAACGCCCCTTTTAGTGCATTATTGGAGTAACGCACCTCAGTACGATATGGGAGTAACACACCTTTGAGTGTATTATTGGAGTAACCCACTGTAGTGCGTTATTGGAGTAACGCACCTTGGTGCGTTGTTGGAGTAACGCCCATTTTAGGGCATTTTTGGAGTAATGCACCTCAGTGCGTTATTGGAGTACCGCCCCTCTTAGTGCATTATTGGAGTAACGCATCTCAGTGCGTTATTGGAGTTACGCTCCTTCTAGTGCAGTATTGGAGTAACGCGCCTCATTGCGTTTTGGAGTAACGCTCCTTTAAGTGCATTACTGGGGTGACGCACCTCATCGCGTTATCAGAGTTACGCTCTTTATAGTGCATTATTGGAGCAACACCCCTTGTAGTGTAGTATTGGAGTAACTTACCTCAGTGCGTTATTGGAGTAACGCACTTCAGTGCGTTATTGGAGTAACGCCCCTTTTAGTGCAATAATGGAGTAACGCACTTCGGTGCGTTATTGAAGTTACGTCCCTTTCAGTGCATTATTGGAGCAATGAGCCTCAGTGCGTTACTGGAGTACCACCCCTTAGTGTGTATTATTGGAGTAACGCACCCCAGTACGTTATTGGAGTAACGCACCTCAGTGCGTTATCGGAGTACCGCCCCTTATAGTGCATTATTGGAGTAACGCACCTCAGTGCGTTATTGAAGTAACGCATCTTAGTGTTATTGGGGTAACGCCCTTTTTAGTGAATTATTGGAGTAACGCACCTCAGTGCATTATTGGAGTAACGCACCGCAGTGCGTTATTGGAGTAATACACTCCAGCGCGTTATTGGAGTAACGCCCCTATTAGTGCATTATTGGCGTAACGCACCTCAGTGCGTTATTGGAGTAACGCCTCGTATAGTGCACTATTGGAGTAATGCACCTCAGTGCATTATTGGAGGAACGCACCTCAGTGCGATATTGGAGTAACGCCCCTTTAAGCATATTATTGGAGGAACGCACCTCAGTGCGTTATTGGGGTAATGCACCTCAGTATGTTATCGGAGTAACGCACATTTGAGCGCATTATTTGAGTAACCCACCTTAGTGCTTTATCGGAGTAACGCACCCCAGTGCGTTATGGGAGTAACGCCTCTTTTAGGGCATTAGTGGAGTAACGACTCTCAGTGCGTTATTGGAGTAACGCCCCTTTTAGTGCAATATTGGAGAAACGCACCTCAGTGCGTTATAGGAGTAACGCCTCTTTTAGTGCATTATTAGAGTAACGAACCTCACTGCGTTATTGGAGTAACGCACCTCAGTGCGTTATTGGAGTAATGCACCTCAGTGCGTTATTAGAGTAACGCACCTCAGTGCGTTATTGGAGTAACGTACTTTAGTGCGTTTTTGGAGTAATGCACTTCAGTGCATTATTGGAATAACGCACCTCAGTGCGTTATTGGAGTAACGCACATCAGCGCGTTATTGGAGTAACTTACCTAAGTGCGGTATTGGAGTAACGCCCTTTTCAGTGCATCATTGGAGTAACGCTCCTTTTAGTGCATTATTGGGGTGACGCACCTCAGCGCGTTATCGGAAATACGCACCTTTGAGCGCATTATTTGAGTAACCCACCTTAGGGCTTTATTGGAGTAACGCACCTCATTGCGTTATTGGAGTAACGCCCCTCTTTTTGCATTATTGGAGTAATGCACCTCAACAGATTCTCGGAGTAACGCACCTCAGTGCGTTATTGGAGTACTGCACTTCAGCGCGTTACTCCAATAATGAAACACGTTCGGTAGCTATAATTAGATTCTTGTGTTGTTATTAAATCTCGCTTTGCTCACCATTTGAATTATTTTTTATTCATAATCATTCCTCAAACCTTTTATCTTTCTACTATGCCAGTCCATGTTCCCGCCAACAACGCCCTATAGATTACAATAGTACGTTCTTGTGGGTCCCTCACCTCAAACGTTTTATTTACTACTATGTCATTCTATATTACCGCCAACAACGCCCTATAGAATGCATTAGTACGTTCATGTGGGTCCCTCATCTCGAACGTTTTATTTCCTACTATGTCATTCTATATTACCGCCAACAACGCCCTATAGATTACATTAGTACGTTCTTGTGGGTCCCTCACCTCAAACGTTTTATTTTCTACTATGTCATTCTATATTACCGTCACCAACGCCCTATAGATTACATTAGTACATTCTGGTCGGTCAGTAGAATATATAGCACCTAAACGCTAACTTTGTCCAGTCAACTGGAGCTTGCACATAACATTTCAGCTGCCAAAGAGGCTTACGGCTGGCTTACACCGGCTTACGGCTGGCTTACGGCTGGCTTACGGCAGGCTAACGGGTAGGCATTCAGCACTCAGCTTTCGAATATATCTGGGAAGGTTTTGTCTTTATGTACATTTATATTTTATTGTATTTTGATGTTTATATGGTTTCTAGTGGTCGGATTTTTCTTTATCTTTGTATTGTACATATTGTTTGTAGGAATAGTGTTGAAGGTATGTCCTATAACTCGATTTGCAGCCTTAGCGTGCGTTCGACCCTGCTTGGTACCAGCTTGATGTGTGGAGTTAGGGCAACTTTTTGCGTTTTCCATCGTTTTTTTTCATATATATGTTATATCTATAGGAATGGTATGTTTTTTTTAGTTTGACAGTTAACAGGTCGATGCTTGTATTTTGGGTTGATGCAGCAGCTTTGCTACGAGATTCTGTCTACTCCATAACGCCCTATCCAGTTTTGAACCTGATATATCGGTTACACCATGTATCCGCATGTTCCAAATATATCGTTATCAAGCGTATGTAAACTATCTCGAATTTTTGTTTGTATAGCGAGTATCGGTTGGATGCCCTACAGCGCAAGTAGCTGAACGATATGGATTTCTTGTAAGTTATAATATTGCGTTTAGGATATTTTAGGGTTGC